>BJBW01000453.1:384932-399305 GCA_004320125.1 Scolopax mira | reverse complement strand
TGGAGCATCTCTCCTATGAGGAGAGACTGAGGGACTTGGATCTTTTTAGTCCTGAGAAGAGAAGACTTAAGGGGAATCTGCTCAATGCATAGAAATACTTAAAGGGAGGGTGTCAGGAGGACAGGGCTGGTCTTTTCTCTCCTGTCACTTTTCAGCAGTGACAGGACAAGAGAAAATGGGCACAAACTTGAGCATAAAAAGTTCCACCTAAACATGAGGAGGAACTTCTTTACTGTGAGAGTGGTGGAGCCCTGGAACAGGCTGCTCAGAATGATGGTGGAGTCTCCTCTGGAGACATTCAAAACCCGCCTGGACAAGTTCCTGTACAACGTGCTCTAGGTAGACCCGCTCTGGCGGGGGAGTTGGACTAGATGATCTCCAGAGGTCTCTTCCAACCCCATATGATTCTATGATTACCACCCCTAGGTGTATCTCAGTCAGTTATTAGAGAAGGATCATTTACTCTGCCAGTATATGTCACTTACAGAAACAGAATCAATTAAGACTCTGTTACATGAATATTCAAGTAGGATCATTTCCATCTTATAGTATTTTTTTGGTTGCCTGTCATGTTCCTTTCTTGGGTTCAAGCATCCTTCTATGCAGCCCTCACACATGAATAGACAAAACTGAAGCTTTCCAAGGATAACTTACTGTGTTTCTTCTTCTGCCAGTCTTGTGGCAGCTTCAATTTGCTTAAAACAATTAGCACTGCATTTTCAAGCTTTTGATTAAGTGTTATGCTTTACTGAGAACAGCTTTATGACACAATACAAAATGACGCGAGTTTTTGGTCTCAGGCAGAAAAGTAAGCAATACAGGTTTTGTGACAGTTGCTTATTTTGCTCATTTAAAAGCAATGAAGTTGTTCATTGGTTACACTTCGCAGTGGCACTCAACAGAAGTCCAAAGGGAGGGAGCACTGTAGATACAGAACAGCACAGCACAATAGGCTGTAAAAGAACATCAACAGCTTGAATGCACTGAAGGGCAACAAGTGAAACCCAAAGGAAGAAGCACACTGCACCATGTGATCAAAAACCTGTAAATCTACCCTGGATCTTACTGCTGATTATTTTCTTTGAAACCACTTTCACACAGCCACACACCTAATCTGCGCAGCAGCACAGGTTCAGGAAAGAAAGATAAATTCACATGAATTTATCCCACAGATTTCCACATTGAAAATTGTATGCCGGAGTTATTCCCTGACAAGAAATTAAGCCAAAAGCTGTAAGACTAATTTTCTGTTAGGTTATACTACATCACAGGCATCCAAAAGTGAACAGCTTGGTATCCTGTTGAACTAGCTAGCTTTCTTCCCTCTTTTGCACCTCATTTTAGCATTGATTTTGTGAATTTAATTATATTATTAAATCTTGATTACTTCTGTGACCAGAAGCCTTAACCGAAACAGGACTTCATCAGAAGGAACAGTATTTGCCTGAAAGAATCTACATTTCAAGTTAACGGCAAGGTTTGTAAGCATGAGAAATTGATGCCAAAATAGAGATGGGATTTACCAAAAGCAATAAAGCCAGTACACATCCAGGGCTAGAAACCAGTCATAAATCACTAATTTTTCTCTGCAGTCAGTATTCAATATGAACATTTCAAAAATATTTTCAACAGTAGTTTTTTTGATAAAACCTGAAAGTATAAGGGGGGATTGAGGACTAAATCAGGCTGATTTTCCAGTAGTTTTCCACTACTTTGTCATATCAGCCAAAAAAAAAGGAAACTCTTGTTCAATATTTCTACCACAAACAGATTCTGACAGAGGAAACTGAGCCATTACATTTCTAGCAGAGAGAGACAGTGTGATGGTGAGCTCCTGCCTACACCTCACAAAAACAGTGCAACAGGTAAGTGCTCCTATCCTGAAAAGGACCTCTCTCTTACAACTATGTATTTCCTTATAAAGACATTATATGCAGAAGTGTTTATGGATCACATTAGCCTCTATACAGCTATGAAACACATAATATGTCAATGCTTATTTCAGCCTTACTATCACTATTCACACTGGAGCACTGATCTGCCATCACTCTTTACCTACTTGCTTGGAAGAGGAGTATCGGTGTCTATCTTCCATACCAGTAAAGAAATAAAAGAATCCAGCCTATTTGGCAGCAGGGACCCTAATCTTTCCTCCTAGTGCTGCCACAGCATTAGAGTTTCCAAAAAATTTTTGTGCTTCCTGTAACAAACACCATCATTCTAAAGGGCAAGTACCAACAGAACAGCGATAAGGCTAAATCAATGTGTCACAACAGGAAAACAAAAATAGAAATCTGGAAGCCAAGAGTCATGCATTTACCTGTAGCAAATTAAAAAGAAAAATGGCTTCAAAGCCAAAAGCCACCAATTTATCTTTAAGTCCTTTCCTTATTAGCATTTCAGTCTGCTCTGCCTGCTTCACTTTATAACATTCCCTGCAATTGTTTCATCCTTGGGAAATTATCATTCTTCTCTGAGAATGATGCCGTTTGCAACCTGCCAACATCCACTCCTTCCCCCAAGTTATTACAACTCTCGTTCTGGTTCCGCACGTCTGTGTGGACCTTGTTACAAGGAAAGGGAAAGATTACTTGACCATCAAGGCCATAGACTGCGTAGAAGAGCTTCTTTGTAAAAAAGTGACTCCTCATTTCTTGTAAGAGAATTTTAAAGAAGTTGGAGTATTGTTAGAGAGTGCAACATATATTAAGTGACAGTCACGAAGCAGATGTTGAATAAAGAAAATTAAGCTTGGCACAGATGCAAGCAAATAATTTGTACCATCATTCCTACGAGGAATACACCCTTGCAAACCATTCTTTTTATGAAAACTATCAAGTATTGCTACTACAGTCAGAAGCAGAAAGAATTTTAAGTGTGAAGTCCTGCAAGGAAGGGAGTTCTCTGACACAACATGTTTACATTTCATTAGAATATTCCTGTGCAGAAAGACAAGTCAGTTAATGCTTTGCTGAAACAAGAGGCCAGACTCCTTTGCAAGAGGCAATGTTCCAGCCTGCCCAGCAAAACCACATGTCTTAACCACATTTGCTTCTGTGTCATCAATTCTGCTAGATTCCTACTCTTAAGCAATCTTGTAGTCCATCTTGCAATTTCTCTATTAACTCCACAAAGAAGTTTCCAGGACCCAAGTGGGAAAGGAAGAAAACCTCCTAATGAAATACAGTAATGAAATTCATCCCAGAAGGATCTCCAAATACTACACTGCATCAGAAAACATGAAATACATCCACAGAGCAATCCTCAATTAAGAAATTACTCCATCTGTAGTGGTGCACCGTTTGGCCCATCTCAAAGAATTGTCACTCAAGGGTTTCAAAGACTCTGTCTCAAGCTTCTGATTTCTGGAGTGAGAGCTGGCATCTGATCTCGGCATGCAGAACCTTGTAAGCATGACTCCAAGGATCATTAAAAGTTATATACTCATTCCAGCACTTTTCATACTTTAATTCTGTTATTTGACTTGATGGGTTTATAAGTACTCATCCTTGATACTCACTCACAGATGCAGATTGTACTCCCAGTTGCTGTATCAATCCAGGAATTGCAGTTGCCTTAATGGACCTGATTATCAGTCAGATAAGGTCTTTTTGACAACAGCACTGTAGTCTGATGACACAATATTTTCTTTGAATATCCCATTTTACTGAAGTTTGAACAAACTTCTGTAAATTAATCATTGATGCCAGGACAGACTACAGCTCATCATTCATTAGGAGAGAGATGAACAATCCTGAAGTTAATTTATTATTCACATTGACAGGCAGATAAAGAAATCATTTAAATAAAAGGGCCACAGAGGAACACATTCACCTTTATATTACCAAGTGATACAAAAATGATCAGAGAAATATCATATAACAAAGGCAAGCTCCCACCTGAAAAGGCAGCAAAGTAATAATTACAGAGAAAAGTATTAAGATAAAAGGATATGGCACTGTTTCACACAAGATCTGATGTCAGCCTGAACATGAAAGGGCAAAGCAGTGATGGGCACCACAAAGTTTACAGTAAGAAAAACAGAAAAGCAAGCCCCAACCCCACAGTTATGTTAACTACTATCAGGAAAGAGTGGCTAGGAAAGTTTTTCTGACACTCCAGATGCAAAATATCAGTAATCACACAGAGGGCTGTCCCAAATCCATCAACTGCATATGATGCAAGGAGTAAAAGGTACTAGACATGATAAGATGCATCACTCCCTTGAGTGTGTCATTGCTTATAGCAGAGACCTTTCATCACTAACTCAGTGGCCCATCTTGACACGCACCATCTCTTAGCCTTTTCTGCAGTTTTGATACATTTATTTAATGAAACATAAAAAGATAGAATCTGTTTAATGAAGAGTACCAGGGTGGGTGCTATCCACTTACGGCTGAAGGCATCCTAATGGTGAAAGAAATAAGAGGCAAGGGCTTTACTGTCTAACCTACTTAAAGATTTCCCAGGCTTTTAATGGCAATAGTTTGTTCCACTTCTGTTCCCCCTCCCCTCCTATGCCCCTACAAGCAGAGGAAGAATGAAATTATGAATATTTAAAAGATTGAAAAAACAAAAAAAGACAAACACATGCACCTCCTAAACCCCACAAAACCCCACAAGCTTATAAAGATGAAATTCTTTCCAGGAGTATCTTTACTTGAAGTTTATTTCTAGTGCAATTATGTTTAGGAACCAATGAAAGGAAAGTAATACTGGGTAGTGGTGGAGTGTAGAATGCCAGGAGTTCATCATCAGTTGTCAAATTCATCATGGCAGAGACAAAACCACAGAACTGTGCCTAGAACCACTTTATACTGCTTAAACAGATTCTATTCAGACAATCAGAAGTCAATCAGATTCTGCCTCAAATGTCCGCAAAACTCTCCCTTCTTTTTCTGCAAAGATACCAGGGACTGTGTGGAGGTTGCAGTTCTGCTACCAGGCCATTATTGATAGGAGGAAAAAAATCAAGCAATAAATTAACGCCTGACTCAGCAAAAGTAATAGGCCAGTTTCTATTGCTGGCCTTTTATGAGACAAGCCATATCTATATAGCCTAATCCAATTCCAATGGAATATGAACTGCAGCACAAAAGTGTTTGTGGCTGCTGGCTGAATTCTCCCCCGCCAGAGTATGTTGATTTTTTTAAATTCATTTTAACTTTGTTAATCCATATAATGCCTCTACGCCTTGCTATAGGCTCCGCTCCTAACACTGAATTTGTACAACCAACAATTACAATATTAATCTTCTGTTGCTACATTCGTAAACAAGATAAAAAGATTTTTTTTTTAAATAACACCATAATGCTGACATATGCACTAAATTTCCATGAATGCCAATAAAACTAGCAATATTTCACTAAATACCCATTCTACATTCATTAAATACCCATTCTACATTCATTAAATAAAGCACAACTTAAAAATATTTGAGAACACAATCAAATAGAAGGAAGTGAAGATATTAATGGTATTTGTATCTGAAAAGTCTAGAAACTGGAGGGCACCACAGAATATATATCTATATTATACATATATACACACATGTACACATGCAAGCACAGACACAGGAAAGAATCTGACCTTGATATCATGGAACAGAGACAGACCTAATTACCACAGCTTCTTGGGTAGTTCTATTCTTCACTATAGCCTCTGGTATAGACAAACACTATGGACATGGGAACACAGTTTCCTGAACCCGCAGGGTCCTCCTGCTAAGGAGATTCAGGAAACAATGGTTTAATTCCTGCCCTGAAAAACTGCTCTAAAACAATATGTACAGTCCAAAGCTGTTGACAACCACTAAGATATCTCACTAACTTTTCCCAAATACAAAAGCTATACTCATTAGTGGAGATGAGCAAAAAACCTCTTTGACATGTTCTCATTAGCTCCTGAATCACAAGGTTTTCATCCTTCCCATGAAGTTTTCTCTCTTTGCTACAAGGTACATCTGTAACCCTCACACATTCCTGATCCTTTTCATCTTTTTGTCAACTAAGTAGAAAGCCAAGGTCCCTTAGAAAAATAATTTGCCTGGAAAAAAAAAAAAAAAGACACACAAACGTCAGAATAACTAACCAGGCAGTTTTTCAGGAATCTTGTTCTGACCATTCATTGAATGACATCAAACTTCTATCAGGCCTGTAGCTTGCTTACAGATGCTTAGCTATCTTAATAGCATCAGGCATAGTAACTTCTCTCTCCCTCTACACCAGAGAATGAATATGTATATGAATATGTACTTTTTTCTAAAGAAAGATTTTTCAGAGCTAAAGCAGCTGTGTGTGCAGCTTGTTATGCCTCAGCTGCTTTAGCATCCCCAGGTGTATCCATGATAATCCACTCCCAGATCATGACTGAACAGAAGAGATCCAGTCTAAAACTTGCTGCTAAGTGGCTGCTCTCTTCTCCTTTTGCTTCCTCACAGTTGCAAAACCATGCTCTCCCCACTAGCCAAATTGTGTGGTCATCTCTTCCTTTGGGTGAGATGACTCAGGTCATCTAGATTAGCAGAAATAATCTAATTTTTCCTGGCTCATTTTCTGGTGAACTAGCACAATGCATTGGTTCAGCAGGAGGCTGATTGAGGTGCCAAGAGTATGCCCAGGGAACAGAGATCCGCTGTTGGAGTGTGGGACCAATTCCTTCTGGTGGCAGGGGCCTGCAGGATTCTTCCAGATTGTCTAGCAGCTCCTGGAGTCATCACCATGCAGAAACCTGCAATCAGCTTCAAGTCCTTGCTCAATCACAAATAGGAAGTTTGTTGCTTGCCCTTGCTTTAGCCCAGGCCAACTCAGTCTCCCACACTGGTGAGTAAGGGGTCAGCATGGCAAACCCCCAAATCCTTTTAAGAGAGATGATTACTCTGTTTTTTCCAGTGCAAAAGAGAGATACAGCACTATTCTTTGGAGAGCGCTGATTTATTTACTTAGAAGTTAATTTTTCAAATGTATTTAGACATTAAAGACACAAGTAGAATTTCACTGCAAGTCACTAACCAGGACAAGTATTTTTAAATATTCAATAGTGCCTCATATGCATATTTTCAGACTTAAAATACCTCTGAAAGCCTGACCTACTGTTCTACAGGGCTGTGAATTATTATTATTTTTTAAAAAACAAAGCTAGTGTGCAAATTAACAGTTTATTTTGTAATGAAATACTTTTGCCCATTTAGAAATGTATTTTACAGACCTTGTATCTTTAAATGCTTTCTGTTCTTCAGGAAATAAACCAGCGTGCTATTCTTTCAACTTTCTCAAAAGTATAATAATCAGAAGAGTTAAAAGGATTGAAATTATCATTTTATGGCTCCATAGTATTTTTTTCCCTATCCAGGCAAACTCCAAAGAGCATGACCTCCTGAACTCACCTAGTATTCATTTAACTAAATCCAGGGAAAGTTTTTGCCCATGCAAATCTCCATAGTCTTATTCAGAAACTGATTCCACCTTTCCAAATCATTTTTTCTCTTCCTCTCATACCTATTTAAAAGCGGTTTCTCAATAAGCTGATGCTGACACAGATGCTACAGTGTTTGACACACTATAAACGCCTAAAAATAGAAAGATAAACCAGAACTCTTTCTTTTTTTTCCTGCCTGAGGAAGTCTCCAATGTTTTCTTTGGGAGTTTGTTCTGTCAAATTTGAGCCAGTTTCACATCTCCTCGCAGATTCTAAAGGTCATATTAAAATCTGCCTCAGCTAAATACCTTGTTTTCTTGAAGCCTGACTAGAAATTGGAATGTTATACCTGGGCGTCACAGTCAGAATCCTCCGAGGAGGATGCCATGAGCCGTGAAGCCAAGGACTCTGGTGATTTAATTGCAGGAAAGTTCCTCCTGGAGAATGTGGAGGATGTTTGAAATTCAGCAGCAATAAGGACTGCAGGGGAGCTGCACAAGAGCACAGAGAGCTCAAGATTATTTTCCCCTACCCTGCAATTATGTTGGATACTTAAAAAATCCCTGCTACTTGGACAAGAATAGTTTTGCATTCCAGTCCCACTGAGAAGCTTTGAACAAAAGATTTCAGAAGCACGGGTGAAAAACATACAATAGAAAGCTCAGAAACAATAATCCTACATTTAAAACAAATTACAGATAATTTTTCGCCAAGCAGGTCTTCATACTTAAAAAGAACATAAATTGAAGTCCCTGTCATAGCGAGCTCTTAGAGGGTAGTTCTCTGAGCATTCAAAGTAATTATCCTCATGAGTATCTGAGTGCATATTTGTACACGTGAATCTATATGCACATTTGAAATAGTTTAATTAATTTTTAGCATCTATGCTTTTGAGTAGTTAAGATCAAATTCTACTGCAAGAAAACATATTAAGTTGTATATGTTAAAGCTGTACCAAATGGATTCTACAATTGTATAATTGATCGATGCTTCACATCATTGCTTGTAAATAACAGATTAAAAGATGGAGTTCTCTAATTGAACATCTACAGAATATAGAGTATGATCTACTAGGTAGAGGCAAGACAGATGGCAGGATTTCTCTGTGAGCTGAAAACCAGCAGAAAGGCATTACTTGGTTTAAGTTGCATTTGGAACATGCACTGGCAGCTGCATTCTATACGGTGGGGCTAATTTTTAGAACTGATGTCACAGCTTGGTATATTGTATTCTAAATCTGTGTGAATAACTAAGTTTTCAGCTGCCCACCTACTTGGTCAAAACCACTTCTCTCCTGTCAATCCAAAGTTATATTCTTTTTTTAAACCCCATCATTACAAAATGGAAGAAAAAAAAACCCAAACAAACCAATAAAACCTTAAAAAATGATTATGTTACCCTTTAAAAGAAAAAAAATTAATGCCTCCAGCATTTCTTCTGAAACTCCATCTTACTTTTTTAATATTACTTCCATGGGAAAGCTATTCTTTGTCTCCATTTTAATCCACAGCCTTTCTCCTAAATCAGCATATAAAAAAGAAAAGAGGTATTGGATTATTTTTTTTTTTTACCCGAGTGCATGCATAATCAGGGCAGGTCATTTAAAGCTTGACATCAGCCATTGATGGGAATGCAGGGAAGCACTCCTGAATGTGTTAGCTACCTCTCATTGATTATTTGGATAATAACCAAATCGCAGAATAAATGGAATAAGTAGTTGAGGAAATATTTCTATGCCTAGTTACCATGATCCACAAGCTACTACCAACTGTTGTGCCATTACGTAACAAAGACAAGGATTAAACCCATATTCAGAAGACAAATACATAATTAAGACCAAACAGGAAAGTACTAATTACTTAATCTGATTTATATCACTATTTCTTGGTTTAAAAATTAAGCTCGGCTTTTTTACATATCTATGTATGCAGTCTACAAATACTTAAGACCCCTTTCCTGGTCCCTGAAGATTGGTTTGAGTTGCTCAGACAAATCATAGAATATACAGAATTTTACTGCCAGGCACTTTAGGAAATACCCACAAATAAATCAACCAAGACAATTCACTGAAAGTGAAAGAAAGCAAAAGCATTAAAATGCCATATTAAAAGTGTTCTCCCAAATTACACATGGTTCACAGAGGTGCCACATATAAAATTTAAGACTTGAGGGCTTTAAATTGTATAAATAACAAGCAGCATTATTAATACCACAGTCATTAAAAGTGAAGAACTTCACATATCTTAAGTAATTTTGATACCTTGCTCTTCCACCTGAAGGAGGAAGACAGATCAGATTCATTGGTAATATCTTGGGAGGAGATACAGTATATGAGATTCTTCACTTACTGCAAGTACAGAAATAGGAAAAGTGATCCTAATGAAAAGTTCATCAGTCAAAGTACACAGTGTCTTGTGAGAATTAACAGCACAAGCAGGTTGCATGCTAATAGAAGTTACATAGCTGGTCCTTTCAGGTTGATGTTACATCTCTGCTGCAGGTGCATGTAGTTCCTTCCTCAGCACAAAAGAACCAAATTCTGCCTAGTTGCTACTGCAACACAAGCTAAAAAGTAAGTACCTTACACCTGGAGCAGCTCGGTACTTCTATTCACATTTTTCTGCTATTTTCTTCCCTAAATCACTTAAAATCCACTATTACCTTGTATTGTGACCACATCAGGACCTACAGACTAAATCTGAAAAAACAGTTAGATGCTCCAAGGAATATGCTGTAATTAGCATCACTGGTGCTCTCCTTTAAGTTTGGGACAGGAAACTTCCTGAGACTTCCCTGTTCTATGTGGGTATTTCAAATATGGTGAGAAACAAAAACCTTCTACATCACATTACAGAAAGATCTCAGATCAGTTCATTTGTACAATACTTGTGGTTTTGTTTGGGAAGGGGGCTGTTGTTTTCTTTGTTGTTGCCTTTTATTTTTTTAGTTACTGATCCTGCCAGGATGTTTCAAATCATTTACATTTAAAAGGATGCACAACCATAATATGCATTTAATTTCATCTCTACTTTCTGAAAAGAGGACTCTTCTCATTTCCTTATCAGAGGACAATGTGATCTCTGCTTAGAAACATGCATAATTCCATAGACTGAAATAACTGAAGGTAACAATATATCACCTTCTTTCATAAATACAAAAATAGTCAACTCCCACCCTTGTTCATGCAGAAACATCCCTTAGGGCTTATGCCCTCTGGTTTCTCTGTCTTTTTAAAGGTCACAGTCTGACATTTCAAGAGTGTTAGAAGCCATCGTCTTCCTTTCTATACTTGTGGCCCTACTAAGCATCATTCCCTTCTACTCACAAGACCCTGGGCAGCAAATTACTTCTTTGTAAGAAGACTAGATCTGGTAACTGCACTTGGAGACTGATTAAAAATAAGTCAAGGCAATGCAGCTGATATCATGCTAGATGGAAAAGAATTATGCATAAAACCAACAATCTACAGGAAACATGAAATTTACATAGGAGATGCACCTTTTTTTTCCTCCACTTAGGCTGAAAAACAAAACAAAAGATGAAGTTGGTCTCATTTGTAGCCAGAGCAGCTCAGGTCTTCTCTACAAGTGATATATTACCAGTTATTACTAATGCTTCAACTTAAGTTGTTAGAATTCTCCTCTCTCCACTAAACCATGACCAAAACATGAACAATAAAGAACAAAGAAACAACAACTTACTTTCTTCACAAACAGGATTTGAAGCTTTTACATAACACGTTGTCCTTTCAAAGCACTTGTAACTGCTAAGTGAGGTCAGCTGATAGCATGAGCTGCTCTTTAAATGAAGAGGAGGACAGAGGGGAGGAACTCCAGATTTAATTAGAACCCACACCAGGGGATGATTTGGCTAATTGCATGACAGCAAAACCCCAGGACTGCTCTAGGTGAAATTAGTTTGTGAGAGTCTTCTACAAGCTTTTATACTTTACAGTTCTCAGAACACCACACAGTCCAGTAATGCCTTTCCTGACACCACCACCTGCCCAGCAGCCCAGCAGCAAACCTCCTATGAGGAAATTCTTTGGAAGTGTCTTCCTCCTCACTGAAACACTGAAATAGTGCTATGCGGCCACAGCAACCTGAAAGTCAGGCAGACACCTTACCAAGTTCTTCTGAAAGCATTTTAACAGTCTTACCAGGGAATAGTTAGAGCTGTGGAGGTTTTATTGCTTTTTATTTTTTAATTGAAGGAAAAATTGCAGAAAGGTTGTTATTTGAAAATTTCTGCAACTGTAATTAGGGAGTGTATCAAATATGTTGCCAATTAGCTTAATTGGTGTGCAGTTTGATTGAGACCTCAGTAGGAAAGGTTCCTCATTACTTAAGGGGGAGAAGAAACAAGAAGCAAAGACCAAAAATTCTCATAAGCTTTCTAAGAGGAAAAGGAGCAGAGGAAGGTATTTGACCACTGCTCACGATGTAGTAACAGTTCTCCATGTATTTCAAGAGAAGAAGCACCTTGAAAATGGTTTCAGCTGTACCTCATTAAAGCTCACATTAAGTGCTAAAGTAATGATGATTTTCAGCTGGCTCTACTATGATTTCATTAGAGAACCAGTCAGAAAAGAAAAAAAAAAAATCATGGTCCTTTTGGTATTAGCTAAAGCTCTGATATTAATTGTAAAGATATTCAACTTCATCGGGACAGATATAAGAGCTGCAATCTTTGTTGCTGTCTACCTTCCAGCAACAGCAGTAGATGGTTCAGACATGGGACAACACAAGTTCTAATACTGCCCCATGCCTATTAATTGTGGAGTGACAGACAATAAAAGGCTACAGTAAAGCAGTGGAGAGGTATGTTGTCTTTAAAATGACTTTTGTAAGGTTCACCAATAAGGCAAATATCAGATAAATTCTCTTTTGTAAGCACTGTAGATTTGCTGAGCATCAATTCCTGGGGTGTGTATATACATATACACACACAGACATTTCCATCATAAATGTGCTAAGCAATGCACAGAATTAAATCACTAACCAAACTATAATTTTGCAAGTAGTAGAAATCTAAACCTGTTGCTATTATTCTGTCTCATCTACGTGAAGAGCAGTCTGCTTTTTGTTAGTATAAAGCATTAAAAGTAAAGCAAAGCACATCTCCTTTAATTATATAGCTTTTGTAGCTACATGTCCTGCCTCTGAATTTAGTGAGAAGAGATTTCAGTGCCATTCAATGCCACACAGCTTGGAGGCTTTTAAATTTATTCCAAGGAAACTAAGAGTGAATCCTTTGACTCAGTAAGACTTGCTCGGCATAAAGGAAGATCAAAACCAGACAAGCAGAATGTTGGAGCTGACAGTGATCCATGATCATACTCAAAGTTTATCTCTCCCCATCCTAAATTATTTTTATAATTTATATTCTGATTTAAATGCAGCTTGAAACAACAGGATTTTTTGAGGCTTGCCCACATGTTGGATCTTTGCATCTAAAGAGAATGTAAGAAATTTCAGCTCAAACTAATTCTACAATTTTTTATCTCAAATCTAAAACTATGGTCAAACAGTCAAGATGCAGAAACAAACAACTCCTCTTTGCTTTAACCTTAACTAGGATGGCCTCCTACCATTCTGCATTCTTAAGTCAGTGAACTAAAAGAAAACAATGTCTGAAGACAAAGAATCTAATCAAAGCTACAAACCACAGGGGCTTTGTCTCATCCATAGCGTGGCTTGACCAAAATACAGCCCAATTCACATCATCACGTCAAGCACTTAATGATTTTCAGTCTTTTATAGGGCAGATCAATTAGCTTGTCATTGTACTACAATGAGATTAAGTTTAAGTAAAGTTGTTATACTGTGCTTGTTAGCCTATGTGAAAGTTTAGTCTCCAACCAGCTTCCAGTTTGCAGGTATTAGTAGCTTATATTATTGATCAGAGACAGAGGGTAACCTTTAAAAAATATTTCCTTCAGGATAATGTTGCAATAATCTGTTGAAGAGGCTTGTTTTCATGCCAATAATAAAGCCAAACAATATTTCTATAAAGAAAGCTAAAGAAAAATACAATAGAAATCAAGCTATATATTCCTATACCCCAATGAAAACTTTATACTAATGGAAAAAATAAGTGCATAGTAAATTTTGATTTACAGCCCTCATACCTAAAGGTCAGATATATCCTACTCAAAAATATACCATAGTGCTTACCAAATGCAGGCAAGGAAATCACAGAAGCACCTAGGTTGGAAGGGACCTTTCAAGATCGTCTAGTCCAACCAGTGAAAAAACAAAAACAAAAAAACCCCAAACCAAACACCCCTCCCCCCCAAAAAAACCCCAACAAAATAAACAAACAAAAACCCCAAAACCCAACAAAACAAAAAAGCCCACCACACACCACAAACAAACAACAAAAAAAAACAAACCCCCAAAAAACCCCACACAAACCCCACAGCACACCCAAAACTACACAACCCAATGCTAATCCATACCCCGGAGCACCATGTCAACTCATCTCTTGAATACCTCCAGATCAACCACCTCCCTGGGCAGCTCATTCCAACACCTGACAACTCTTTCAGTAAAGAAATATTTCCTAATATCTAACNNGGAGAAGAGACTGACCCCCACCTCTCTACAGCCTCTTTTTGGGGAGTTGTAGAGAGCGAGAAGGTCTCCCCTCAGTCTCCTCTTCCCCAGACTGAACAACCCCAGCTCCCTCAGCTCTCCTCATAAGGCTTGTGCTCCAGACCCCTCACCAGCTTCATTGCCCTTCTCTGGACCTGTTCTAGCACCTCAATGTCTTTCTTGTGGTAGGGGGCCCAAAACTGGACACAGTACTCAAAGCTGGGACTTCCAGGACTGTTGGTAGATGATGGAAAGTGGCTTCGCAAGCCCTTCTGCCAGCTCCCTCAGAACCCTCGGGTGAATCCCATCTGGTCCCATAGATTTGTTTGTGTCGAGGTTTTGGAGCAAGTCCCTCACCATC
>BJBW01000453.1:168736-384862 GCA_004320125.1 Scolopax mira | reverse complement strand
GGGGACACCCTACTCCACTGCTAAAGACTGAAGCAAAGAAGGCATTCAGCACCTCAGTCTTCTCCTCTTCCTCTGTCACTAAATGATCCTATCAAGAGCAGAACAGCACTTACTAACGCATAGCACGCGTTTCTGTCTGTAAATAAAATTGTAACGAAAAGAACTAGAGAAGGTAAATGTATCAAATATCCTCCTCATATTATTTTAATATTACTCTGAAAACTTCATATCACTCAATTCTGCAAGAAATTTCAGAGCTGTTGGAATTTTGACCTTTCTTGACAGTGTTACTTTCCTGATTGAGGTGTGAGCATTAACTAGCAACTACTCCCTTTTATAATATGAATAATGTCCATTTTAAAGTTTCAGCTGCAGTTTAACACCTAATTTGAATTACTATCAGTGAAAAGAGAAGATTCAACACATCTCATTTATGTACTTATCTAAACAGGAGGCAGACACACAATATAATCTATTGTATCCAGCAGTTTGATAGCAGAGAAACTATGCTCTGAGTAGCTTTTACTTAGAAGGTTTCTGTAGCTTGAAATCTGAACATTTAATACAGCAGAAGAATTTAATTTTCTGGGGCACAGTTTCTCACTGACACAGGTGCTCTTAGAGGAGAATTTACAGTGTCCATTACCTTCTCAAGTAGGAAGTACAAGAAATGTGCATTCAAGAAAAGACATTATAAAAGACTTCACTTCTTCTGAGATTTGTGGGAGTAGGGTTCCAGTTTAAACATCAAAAGCTAAGTTCAAAGTCCAACTGAAATAGGATCTGTAGATGATACTGTGTAACTCCAGGAGCTGCCCTGCCCATTTAGACAAATCATGACTGGAATTCCTACACAGTCATTACACAGCACCATTTATCTTGCTTAGTGTCTCTGAGTAATGGAGAGGACACAGACATTGACAGACTACAGAAGATTCATTATCTTGGCCACCAAGGAGGGGAATAAAGAACAAACACAACGTTTTTCATCTCGCTTTGACAGAATGGCAGGGGAATAAGTAAAACATGGTCAATACACTCCTGGGAATACCTGAATGTCAGTTTGCTAAGAAGTAAGCACACTTTTGTCCTTAGGCTGGAAAAGCAGCTCTTAATTGGAATCAGAATGTGACCGCCATACTCACAAAGTCCCTACTTCTATTCTGATTTCTTCACAGTTCAGTGGTATTTTCCTCTCTATTGGGCATTAAGAACCTTTCAACATTGTACATGGGAATGAAGTATTCTAGACTGATGCCAGTTCTCTCTCTACCCCAAGAGCCTACACTTCATGGGCAATCAAGGTAAAATTCCCCATCTCAAGTTCAGCAACAGGTTTCACCTGTAAAACAGGAGCACAAGTCAGAGCTCTCTTTGATACATTTCTCAGGAGATCTTCACTCATCATTGTGGATGTGTCTGTTTCCAAACAATTCAAAGTTGTTACTTTCCATCTGTTGTTTTACAATAGGAAGACCCACCAAGATGCAACCAGTGCAGCAAATCTCTGAGTAAAGGAAGAACTACCTAAATGAGTTGTGATTTCATAATGTTGAGACACGGGATAATAAATAGTAGCAAGATACAAGATGGCTGAATTTCACTGGATTAAAAGGGATGTGGTAGAATTCAGGCCAAAACGGAAATGTTGGCTCCGTTTACTTCACCAAGCAAAGATGAAACATGGAACATGAAATATTGTGAGCAATGGGATTGTGCAGATTTGTGGTCCTTACTCAGATGACTAGAACAAGAAGAGTTCACCAGGAAAGAGCTAAGCAATACTTATAACATTTAAAATTAAATACTCAATGAACAATAAAGTGTTGACACAACAAAGACAGCAAAGGCAGGAGAAAAAGGAATCACTATGCAGAGATGCAATATTATTTGAATTTATGTTGGTGTCCTGTTATTTGCATCTTGACTTCCTTTCCTGGTGATCCATGTGGATCTCTATAACCACAAAGGAACAGCTACTACTACTAAAACTAGCTGGCTGGACAGGTTCACAGATGCTCAGCCTGAACTGGCTAATACTGGGAGGTCCTCTTCGGGATACCCAAGATGAGTAAAGACAGGACATGGAGGTCCTAACAGAAATGTCCCAAGAAACAACAGGATGAAGAAAAAAAAAAAAACTTTAACTGAGGTTTCTTCTGTCCCCATTTAAGTTAATAATAAAGGGACACCACAATGAAATGGGCAACTTAGGATAACACATGGCATATGCAAACTGCACTAATCTGCCCATAATGGTAGTATACAAAACATTTACAAGCACATATACTCACTGAACCAAGAGAAACCTCCAGATTTAGAAAGGAGTGTTTAAACCCAAAAGCTAACATAGCTTCCAAACCTCATAAGTGGAAGCACCCTTACAGCACTAGATTCAGTCTTGAAAATCATCAGCTGCAGCTTGCTTTAATGATCCAGCAAGTAAAGATCCTGGATGCTGGTAAATGCCATCCTGGGTGGGGATACTCACTCTGACTGCTTGAAATGGGACAAATTACTCTGTTAGCTGTGTAGGGTGCTTAGGAAGTTTGAGTCCCTGTCACAGATTCTGCTGTTGCTAGCACTATACTGTGGAAACCAAGGCTAATTAACAAAGAAACCAAGAGCCAGAGCCTATTTAAAGGTGTACAAGTAGATAAATATAACTTTCTACATGCTGGAAAAATTCAAGGGATGAAAAGGATAAAACCCACCGTAAGCCAGCATGCAGTGGCAATCTGTCAAAGGTGCTCTGACTTCATTATCACCTCCAAAGTACAGTTCTCCCATTGTGCTTCAGCCACGAACACAGCACAGGGAGATTTCAAAGCAGGTGACATAAAACATTTTCTTGGCAAAAATCCATGGTTTTATGCTCGGAACCATCTTTTATGTAATGTTTGGTTTCACTGTACCATTCTGACTTTAACAATATCATGGATAATAGATGAGTATGTTTCACAAGTTGGTAAGATAACCAAAATACCAGCATCTGCCTAATGAGCCTTATAATTGAGTTGTAATGAATTTTATATAGTGCTGCGTAGCTTGAATGGTGCAAGGGACACTGGAAAGATATTTAAGAGGGAACAGTTCTAATACTTCAGTTTCCAAAAGAAGGGGAAATAATTTCTAGTTTACTCACACAGTCATTCCTGACAGCATTCAATTTAAGCCAATGAGATTACAAAATTTGTCACAAAAATAAGCCTGCAGAAATAAGTCTTGAAAGGTAAAAGTGGCAATATTTAGAAAACTTTTCTTCATGCAGTATCTAGCTAAAATTGTGTAACTCATTGCTGTGAAGAAGTGATTTACTATGACATGAAAGCCAGGGTGTTCTGAAAAAGCTAATATCCACCTTTAAAAATATTTTCTACTGATCAGGATTCAGGGATAAAAGTGAGACATGCAAAGTCTCTCTTCTTTTCCTTTTTTTTTCCTCCCTCTGTTTGATGAGTGTTCCCTCATTTGGATTTCAACTGGAAAAGCAATTAAAAATTAAATTAGGTCAGTGAAATCAAAGAAATACTTTTAGATCTCCTAACTTCCTGACAAACTTCTTAAAAAGAATAGAAGATGACAACTAACAAATAATGTGCTTTCACACAAAATGTTACTTGAAGTAAAATGCACGAAATTCAAATTGAGAGCACTTTTGTGAGTAATCAGAATATTCTGAAATACATTTAATGATTTAAGAATAAACAATGGAAGGTTCTGTATTTACTCATGCAAGAGTAAATAAATTAAAATAAATAAATAACCCCCTGTGCTTTTCATGAGGTTTTGCCCAAGAAAAAATGGCCATTTTTTATAAAAGGTATTGGGACAAGATTTTCAACTTCTAATCACCCATAGCTACAGACACATTTCCAGGAGAACATAGTTTGTATTTGAAAATATTTCAAAACTTCATGACAGTTCTTGACACAGAAGATCTGCAACACTTCTGGGGGGGATTTTCAAGAGAGGTTAATACAAGAGGATAAAGGATGCTCTACTGGGCAGCTCAAATGGGACCAGCATGCTCTACACTGGTGTTAATGGATACCTCTAGTTCTTACTCTCTTCTCCAAGCCACTGCCATGGTACACCTCTATGCGGGATTAACCAGTAGAGCCTAGTATATTTTATACTTTTGAAAGTACTAATAAATACCACAACCTTAGCTTGGTAAATCTTTGCTTACAATTTAAAAGATATTCCTGCATGGATACTTTTCTGCATTAGATTTTTATTACATTAATTTTTTTTTTTTTAATTGAGACTGCTTATTGCTGGATTATCACATAAAACCCCAAATTCAGGGGGATGCAAAAACATGCCTCTAAGGAAGATGATTAACATCATGGTTTTCTCATTGACAAAAGTCAGGATCACAGAATTCTGAGACATTTTGTTGCTTCGAACTTTCTTGTATAATGTTTCTTGTATGAAAAGTGTGCAGCTAAAGGAGCTGAACCAGTAATTTCACTTTATAGGAGTTTCTGTCAATGTCTTATCTGGGTCTACTATCCTATAGGGATTTGATATTATCAAAGGATTGCCAAGAAAAGCTGGATGAAACTCTTTTTTTATGCAACCATGTGTGGTTTTGACACACACAATCAAAAAATTCAGTCTCATCGAAATCTCCATGCAGCCAATTAAAAAGGGTTCCAAAGGACTTCATCATCTTTCGATCAGCTTCTTTGTCTAGATTTTGTGTCATGATACGATCCAAGACAACAGCTAATTATCACAGAAGTAGTCTATATATTCACTGTTTACAGCAAAGTTCCATGGTGCCCAAACATGGCATCAGTAAGATTCGCAGAGCTATGCTGATGCAGGAATGAGAGAGGCAAACCCAGCAGTCGTCGTGACAGGCACGCTCTGAGCTCGGGGGGGATTGCATCTGAAAAAAAGGCTTTGTGTTTCTGTTGTCTAAGGAATGAATTGTGCCTTACTTCCAGGAAGTCTCAGTTTATACCAGCAAGATATTAAAATATTGGGATCAGGTAATCTGTAAGTGACTTGATACCCAAACTTTCCCAGTATGCATCCTAAATTAAACCCAAAATCTTCGCACTGACACTATCTGTTATGTTATCAAGAAGTTCCATTCCTGCAGTTTATGAAAAGAATACTGTTGGCTTTACTCAGCTCCCCTATTTTTTACAAGCCTGATGCTTGTACAACCTGGCAGCTTTTTAGCTCAATCATATAAATGTCTTAATACCCTGCATTGATCTGGAATCAACACAGTTGCCGACACAGGGATAAAAAGCATCTGGAGAATTTGTTGGTTGTTATTTCAAGCTGTTTATTATTCCTTGAGGACTCATATGAACACTCAGAACTATCATGGCTGCATTAATACTGCTCTCCTACACCTCTGGGTACAGTAACACTGTACATTAAAGATGCTTTAGAAAATTGTTTGCGAGTTGATATTGCACTGGGATTACTTTGTACGGTCTGCAGCTTTGCACTAAATAAATACTGGAAAACTGCATGCTGTGAAGTAGGCAGTTTGAACTCCTCAGTATGGCCTTTGGAACACAGTTAAGAATAAAAATAAAGCATTGATATTTATCAAGTTATATTTTAAATCTTGGTTTTGGCAAACCTGTGATTAATAAAGACTCAAAGAATATTAATGACTCTGTGCTTGCAGACTAGTACTAGAAAACAATCATTTGCACACTTGCAAAGAAGCATTTTGTGAGCTGTTCTTGTTGGAGGCTCTTATGGGAGGCAGAGATCTCCATTTTTATCACGATGGTGCAGTATGACAAAGAATTTTGAAAAAAACTACTACAAAGAAAGACAGCAAAAGAAATGCACGCATCAAAGAAAAAGTGGGAGGGAGATTATCCAAAAACTTCTTGCTGGAATACAATTCACTGGGAGACCATCAACCACTAATATACAAATAAGTTTAAGTCATGCAATAGTACAATAAGAAAAATCCTATTAAGTGATTGTTGCCATTAGGAAAACCAGGAGCAAAGGTGAGAGCAAGAATGAATCAAAACATCTAAAATCAGATATCCAAATCAGTCACAATTCCATGGCTACCACTGAAAATAATTTAATGCTGAAGTGGGGCATTAAAGAAAAATCTATCAAGACAAATCAGTACAGTTATAAAGCAAACTACATTTTATAGAATTATTTAGTACTACACAAACTTGAATAAATACAACTTTGCAGCTCTGCTGATGGATATTTAAGCAAGTAAAATTTCGCTAGTGAGCTGAGTGCCTGAGCAAGAAATTCAGTTGCCCTTGGTCATGCAAGCAGTCGCTTCAACACACTAAGTCCAAGCCTCTTGTCTCAAAAGACTTACATCCATTCACCTACACCAAGTTTCCTTCAAGCTACAGCTGTGAAATCACCAGCTGGTTAATGGAAGCTTTGTGCTTTTAATTGTGGTCTAAGGAGACCCTTTAAAAAACAACAAAGTAATTGAAAGTATTAATAAAGTTTAGATAAAGCCCAGTAGAAGTAACCACATCAAGTTGAGAGCAGGCAATTTTCTTGGTGTTGCAGAACTGATAAGGCATAGTTTACTTAAGACGTTGCTCTGGTTTAAGTACATGATTTCAGCAGTACATCCAGAATTTCAGGAAGAGAGCAATTTGTTGCTCATTCAAGCCAGCATCTCCAAGTACCTTACAACAAAGTTCTAGTCCAACTAAAACAGAAGAAATAAAGTTGCAAATTTGGTCTTCCATTAGGCTCCACTAGAGAGATTTTTGTCTTATTTTCTATGTTGTGAGGGTGGTGAGACACTGGAACAGGTTGCCCAGGGAAGTCGTGAATGCCCCATCGCTGCAGGGGTTCAAGGCCAGGCTGGATAGGACTTTGAGCAACCTGTCTGGTGGGAGGTGTCCCTGCCCGACGCAGGGGGGTTCGAACTAGATGATCTTTTAGGTCCCTTCCAATGCAAACTATTCTATGATTCTATGATGTTCTCTAGCACAATCACGTGACACAGGGAAATGTTCATCTTCTCAACTTGCTTATTTCTGAAAACTACAAACAATTTCCATGGTCCAGATAGATGTGAGCTCCTATGAAAACAAGTCACTGAGGCTTAAATGTCATTCCTGAGTGCAAGCACATAAAATTACCAAATTAATTGCAAGACTCCTGAGGGAACATAACTGCAAAATTCCTAGACATAAAGGAAGAGGCTAAAATAGTTCTTGTGGGTTTTCTTTGTAACGTTAAGCTTTTTGCCTTAGAAATGTTAAGCTTAATCCAAATGGGGTTTAAAAAACCAAACCAAACAACAAAACTTTAAATGATCTAACACATACTGGTTTACTGTGATCCATAAAAGCAAATATCACTATTATTACTGATGATAATATTTTTAAAACTATGTGCAGTTGGGAACACATCAAATGCCTCCTATATTTAGAATGAAAACAATACGGAACTCAAATTAACTGCTATATAACATATGAAATTGAACTTCTTTATTACCGATTCTAGCTCACATAATCTATGTTACAATTATATAACACATTATGCAAACCACACAACTGCAGTCTATAAATTATGATTGTCAAAATCCAGGAAAAGCATGCAGTTGGCAGTTACACTGGGGTTTTGTATTGTCAGCTATGGTTCATGATGCAAAATATTTTCATTCATCTCAGAATTGACTAAAATCTCATCTGTTCCAGTTCCTTGAGAAAAAAAAACAACCAAAGGTATCTTATGATGCTTTTAAAGCAGTCTTTTTAGCTACTCCTGCTACTTCTGAATGAATCTAATTTACTAAACTTAACTTAATTTACTAAATCCCCCAGTTAATATGCAAGTGCCCTATTTATTAGCACTGTGGTTTTCTTACTGCATCTTTGGACATATCCTGAATAATTCTTAAACTCATATAATATGGTGTCACCAACCAAATCAATGTGAAACCTAAAGTGAATCTAAAGACAAAGTAGTTTCATAATGCACCTACCCCCAACTGAGATGCATTTACTTATTGTCAACAAAGTGCATAGGACAATTCACTGGCTGAAAAAGGCAAAACATTTTAGAAAAAGTCAGCAGAAGATTTCATTCAAAAGAAGCTGGTTCTTTTGGCTTCAGCATCAATTTTTGATAGTGATTAACTATCAAAAGCCATAAGATTCAAAACCGATTTCACATTCCAAACCCAGAAACTTCTATTTAAAGTTTTTTAAGTGCTCAGATTAGAGTTTTTGACTATAAGTCATTATACTGCTTGCTTATTATTTTCCATACCCATCCTATCTCCGTATTACATTATATATGCATGAACCCACATAGTGAGTAGAGAGACACCATATCTACTTATCTATCTAGAACTATTATTAATCATATAAAAAGGGGAAATGAAAATAATTTGACACATGTTATTAAAATGACCAAGCTGTTTTATCACCTAGCAAAGAATAAAGAAGCTACTATGTGGTTGTTAACATACAGTAGAAGGAAAATTACTGCTTCAGGTATGGAAAATGTAGTCCTAAGACTTTGGAAAGTCAGTCTGTCAAAACAATTGTTGAAGAATTGAATATTAGAAATCACATCAAGCATTTCCTCCATACTTCATTCGAGGATTATTAGCAAGAAAACCCAATGCCTTGAGCAAGCAGATGGAGTAAAGAACCTAAAAATGATCTGATACAGCAGCGCCTAATCTATGCACAATTACAATACTTAACAGTAAGTGTTTGAAAGAATTTTGCAGCACCAGTTAGCTCTTTGAAACAACAAAGTATTAGATTCAGTTTTAAGATATGGATGAAAATCAGGCAACTGTCATGAAATCAGGCAGAGAGTGTGGCAATTCTTGTGGCTTATACTAGATCTCTGTCTAATATAAGGATCAAATCTTACTGATGTCTATGACACTGAGACTGTTTCCAAAGAAAGTCTTCTATGACAATCAATCCATTTTCCCTGGAGGTAAAACTAATGATGGAAAGGTTTTCTATAGAGGTGGCTGGAAAAGTGATTTTATATTAGCATTCACTTCCTGGCCATAGATTACATTTTTTTAATCTTTAATATCTCGTTTTCATAACAGAGTTCCCATTTCCCATTTATGACTGGATATTTTATATCTGTAATATATATCACATTTGTTTTTTTAAACTTCAGTATGCTATTTGAGAGAGCCCTCAGCAAGACACAATCAAATTAGTTTTATCTGTCTGCAGGAGCTACTGTAGACAATGCAGTAAAATAAAATAAAAAAAAAATAAAATCAGCAATTTCGAGCTCAGTACAGACATGAGAGTAAACATTATTCAGAGAGGGTGTGCTCCAGAAATCCAGAGTACCAAGACATATCAAAAAATGAGTGAAAAATGTGAATGTAAATCAAAAGAACCTTTTCTTCTCCCTCTCTATAAAGAAAGATATTTTTTGCAGTTACTGATAGCACTTGTAGAGCTAAAGTTGCAACAAGGTTAGTGATAAATTAAATTGAAAAATTCTGGAAACCCAAAGCACAGTCTCCAAAAAGTACAAGCAAAAACATGCTGCAAAGTGACTCTTAATTTGCATGTGCATTCACATAGGTAGCAACAGCAAAAAGTACGTATCTGAAGTGCTCTTCCCCAACCCCAATTATTTGCATCGGTTGAATCAGTTAAAGAAAAAAATTGAACTTTTTGTCTTATGCAAATAGTCATATGCACCACAGACCTTTTGCACTCCCATAATTCTTCATAATTTTTCTCAAAAAATTCTTCCATAAGTTTCCAGACACACTGAGAATGGAAAGAGTGAATTCTGCTGTTCACAGATCTCACATGTAAATGTGGGATGACAGACTGTTAGCCAGAACTCCCACTCCTCTTCCAATTCCTCCTCAAAGTCTCCCATTTCGTTTTGTCAATACTCCTATACCCTTTCACAGTCATTTGTAATTGTGCATGTTTCATTTCAAATGCAACTTCCTTGTGTTAGAGAACATGCCTTATCTATGTTTGCAAAGCACAGCATAAATTAACACTATTATATACATATTGCTAATAATAATAATTAATATTTACCCAGCAGAACAGACGCTCAGATGAAACATTCCATTTCAGAAATGCTCTTTTACCAAAAGTGCAGTAGGTTGACTCAAGGGTAAATACACAGGAAAACTAGTTCAAGATCTTAACATAAGCAAATGCTTTGGTCAAGATGAAATCCCAGACTACTCACAACTTTGGGGATGGTAGTTATTCCCCACAAGATACAAAAATACACATGCAGGACTGTGCTGGGCTGACCATGGCCAGCTGCCACATGCCCACCCAGCCATTAGCTCCATTGCCCTCCTCAACAGGATGGGGGAGAAAATGAGATGAAAAAGCTCTTGGACTGAGATAAGACAGGGAGGTCACGATTTTTCATATTTGTTCTGGGGTGGGGTTTTTTTTAGCCTTATAATCCTCTTCTAACAGAGCTACCAGGAAAGAATCACTGTCAAGGTTCTGCATATTTAAATACACATATGCAGAAACAGAGAACACAGCTATTAAGAACAACAAATGTAAAAGTGCTTGCCACATCCCCTAAATGATTATAAGGTAATCTTCGTGAAGAAATGTGCCACTTATGTGTTTATATTAATGTTAATAACTCACTAGCCAATGATAAGCATGAGATAATTTATTCTAAATGAAATGAAGTGTGCCCTAAACACAGACTATGCAAATGAAAATTTCTGCTCACACAGGTTTAGAGCATGTACATTAATAACTGTGTAACTTGACTGCAGTGAAAATGATTGCATGAGTGGTGTGTTCAGGCAGATCAGGATGGAAGAACACAAAATATCACAGGGTTATCTAAAATGCTGTGCAAGCCCTAAAGTCTGCCACGCTACCATTCCCAACGTTTCAAGGCCTACAAATGCAACTCAAAATTATTCCTCCTTCTCTTAACAAGTGTACTTTTCAACTTATAATGACATGACTTTTAAAAGCTTTATACCTTCAAGGTTTTGCATAGTACATAAAGTCAGCACTTTTGCCTTGCAAATGGCAATGAGGACCCCACAAGAGGACGAGTGACTGTGATTAGCCATGTTCCTTACTTCACAGAGCCATAACTAAAACATAAACTCCTGTCTCCTGTGTCTCTTTGGTTACATCTCTCTAATGTTGTTATTTGTATTCTGGAAATAGGTGACACCTCCGAGTCAAGGATGTCACTGTGCAAACACATAATTGTTGTCTGTATACTTTAGTGATACTCTAGGTATGGTTCAACACATTCCTCAGGCTCTTTTTGTTGTATTAAAAGAAGAGAAGGTCACTTATGCCATTATGTTTGGGATGCCTCCCAGACTCATGCTTGAGGAGCAAAAGGTAACTAGAAAAGTTCTTTCATTCCCAATAATATTCCAGGACATCCTCATTCACCCATCAGATGCAGAATTTTGTTGAACAAAGCATCTAGTCTTTATATGGTTCTTTCTCCTCCTGTACACAATTTTTAGTGTATAGTGAGAATCTACATTCTCTTGAGCTTTACAAGGACAACTTTCTTCACAGAGACAGACCTTGTCATTAACACTGCATTTCTTTTGGAGTTATCAGGCAACATTAAATTCTGCATAAATTATGTAATGCTCTGGCCTATGCTAAGTGAAGACTTAAGTTCTAAAGAAGGTCAAAAGCCATCAGTGACAGTCAGGTCTCCCTTATTGCCATAGATTATCTCCAACGATTACTCTTGGTCTTCTGACCATAGAAACATTTAGGTAGGAAAAGATCCTTAAGATAATTGAGTCCAATGAACCATGTCCCTAAGCGCCATGTCTACATGTCTTTTAAATACCTCCAGGGAAGGTGACAACCACTTCCCTGGCAGCCTGTTCCAAGGCTTCACAACCTTTTCCGCAGAAGAAATTTTTCCTAATGTCCAATCTAAACCTTCCCTAGCACAACTTGAGTCTATTTCCTCTTGTCCTGATGTTCCTGTAATGATTTTTTTTGTCCTGTCAGGTTACATTTGCAATCTACTGCTTGCTTGGATACAGGTCTTATTTTGGCAAAGCTTAATCCTGCTCCCACTGGAGTCCATGGCAAATCTTCAATGGAAACAGAAGCAAATCTGCACAGCCATAGGCTTTCAGAACCCAGAACAGAGTCTGATTGTTTTATTCTGCCCTTCTCACTGCCCCTCTACATTAAAGTGTTAAAATCTGTATCTCAATGAGAAAGATTATCACCTACCATTCTTCAGAGAGTAGATCACCAATCCGTACATTTACTCCTGCCACTTGGCCAAGCTTTAGTGAAGATTCAGCAGGAGAGAGCTTCTTTAACAACCACAGTTACAAAATTCTCAGCAAAGAATTGTCTCTTTACTTTGTGTAATTAATTCCTTGACCGCTACAGAAGGATACTCTGAGTGAAAATACACTCCCCAGACTGTAATGATTATGCTAATCTAGTGAAGAGAAAAGATGGGTTGTGTATTAATCAAAGTCCTGAGCTCAATTTCTTATTGTTCTTGGACTAAGTGATCAATATAGTGACACTCACTTGCCACAAGTACAGAAGGCCTCTGCTAGGATTTTACATTTATCTTGTGTTTGAGAACGAAGTGGAACTAGTGATGGTTCATCACATAAGAAAGGTAAATGGAGTATTTTAGGGAAAAAATGCATTGTCAGAAGGTACAAAGTAGACAGTCAAACTGGCCTTTCACCTCCACTCCCTTTACAGTATCGTGTACTCTAAAAACCACAAGAGATTACTTAAACATCTTTGGGGAAGGTTCTTTCTTCATCTCCTAAAGAGCCTTTGGACACCATTTCTATAAACAAAGATGCATATTTTCTTTCTCCTTGTGTTCTCAGAATTCAAGAGTTATTACTGTACTACCCAACAGGAACACGTAGCACAAAGCAGGATGTATCCATCTGACACTAAACACACCACTAATCATACAGGTAACGTGTGCACCTGCGATGACCTCCTGCGTTGTCATTCTGGGATAGTAAAGTATTACTGCTGTATGCCACCCTCTTTCTGGCTAACCATATGCAGCCAAGCTGGCTGCACTAAGCAGTTCAAATCTCAAATTATTAAGAATATGCTGTTAACAAACCATCGTGAGTTATTATATACACAAACATAAGATGGAAAAGGGAATCTTAAATAAAAAAAAAACACCACACAAAAAGACAAGGGCTAACTAGCAAAGAGAGTACTAGTTCTACAGCATGATGCCTGAATTTAGCTTGGAGTATTTTTCTCTTCATTAAATTAATTTCAAACCTCAGAATCCCAATGCAGATTTGAATACCATTTTTTAGATTATTTACATTACCCCATAGATTTCTGCTACAGAAGACTTTACCCAGTACTCAGTTTTCAACAGGCTGTTGCCAGAGAAGTCAGTCACATACTGATTTGAAGCATGTTGTCAACAAGACAGCCAGGAAACCACACACAAGTGGGACTTAATAATAGTCTCAAAAGCTGTGTATCTGTGCTGTAACAGGCAGAATTCATATAAGTTGGGGAAAAATGCCAGCAATCTGTAAAACTTTACATTTTTACTCCATGAAAAACATAGAAGAGAACACAAACTTTCTTCTGCTGAAACTAGTTTCAAACTAGTAGCACCAAGAACAAACTTTCAACAGCCTGGTCCAGTCCATATGAATAAGGGACTTTACTCTGAGATCACTTTCTAGGTATTTCAAAACAGAAGAGGCCAATGAAAAGTATTGCAGAATTTACTGCTTCCCTATTTTGAGGCTGTGTCATTCGAATACAAACTAGATCATAAAAGTAATATATGCTCATATTCCTAGAGCAACTGGAAATTATCCCCAGTTCACATGAAGCTATATAAGATCATTTAACCACATCAACCAGAGAAAATCACTGTGATTAAGCAAAACACATTTGAGTCGGGATTTACACACCGCTGCCCACCTGCCCTTGCATGGCTGCTCCTTGCTTTCAGGTTCAGGTTCAGACTGACAGCGTCTCTCAGCAAACCCTCGCCCGACCCTCTCCAGCCCACAGGAATGGAAAGAGCAGAAGTTTCATCACTGCAGAGGCCCTGCTGTGCCTGTTGTCTCTCACAGCCATCTTTCAATCTCTGGAAAAATACACGACTACTTCATCCTGCTGGTCTCACAGAGAGGTCCCATCGTAAGAGAGACAGGAAGGATTTACAATACTCTACAACTTGCTAGGTTAATAGCTCATTTTGCCTCCCACTGTACATATGAATCCCATTAGCACTAATAACTCATAAGAAATAGACAAATGCTTTCCAAAAATCTTGAATGAGTTATCTTCAAAAGCTTCTTTGGTTAATGTAGTTTTTCACAATACAGTATATAGAGATCAATAATTATTACACTCTAACCAGCAGGAAATAAGATTTATACAGTCGGTCTTGTAAATACAGCTGTTAACAAACTAATTAAAGGAACTATTAATAAACCCATCCAAATTGATTTCAACTTTTATAAAGAATAAGGAGATCACGCAAAAAAAAAATCTGCTGTGAACACTGTCAGCTTGCAGAGCTGATGAACGAACAGTAGAGAAAAAATTCCTTTAGAATTGTGTCCAGTGTATTCTATTTCTTTCCCATTTATGCACACAAAATACTCTTTAACCACTACATTGGCTGAACAGAAGAAACAAAAGCTAAAGCCAGGCTGGCTTTCTCTTCTACTCACTTGAGCAGAAACACTGAAATTGGATTTTTTTTTGCAACTCCAAACAACCAGTATGAATTGTCACTTCAGGGTCAAGAGTCAGATTCTGAACGGGTATAAACCGACACAGAGTGATGTATTTATTTCATCAGTTACTCTAATGGTGAGAAATGATCACACTAAATCTCTAAGGACTCAGTTTTGTATTGCATCTTCATTCCAAAAAAGCCTTCCAAGAAATGTTTAAATTCTTCTTTGAGGAAAAACAATCTCCTTGGACTCAATCAAGAACTTATTGAAGTCATTAGTTTTGCATCAATGGATCAAATTTTTCTGAAGCATCTTCTGAAGACATCTCAAGCATGCTTTTAGGAAATAATTATATAAGAATATATTTAGTTGTAGTAGATTTTACAAATTTTCCATTCTTAGGATGTGTTATCTCAGGAATTCTGCAATTTTCTGTGAGCAACAGAACTTAATTTTTTGTTAAATAAACAATAAGCAGTTCTTATTGTAATTGGAGAAAATTCATTTTCTTGTTATAAGCTACCTGTATTTTAAAATCCTTGTTATCTGTTAGTTAGCTATTTCATATATTGGCATATTTATTTCATATGTTGGCATATTACCTGAAAAATAATTCTTAAAACACCCGCACCTGCTTTTTTTAATGAGTGATAAATAATATGCGCTTAAGGATTTTTTCCCTCCAAACAGAAATTTCAAATTCATTTTTGATACACCAAAAAGGTGAAAAAGTAAAACAAGGAATTCAAATGCAAAGTCTTCTTATGGTACTTCTAAAGTTAGAAACAAAATAGATGCAAGCTTTTAAAGAAAGGATCCTCGAAAGGCTTACTGTATTAGGAAATAAAACCAGAGAAAGCACACGTATCAAATACATATGCTGTGAAACCAGAAGTGACTCTAATTAGAAAGTTTCTCCTCCTGTTAAAATCAAAGGGGATAAATTCTGTTTCCTGTTAAAGCAAAGTAAATCCATAGTAATTCTCCAGAAACTTTTCTGCCTTTACATCAAAGTAACAAGTAACTGAATTCAGCCAGGGTTCTTGAAAATTAGGTGAAAATTAAGCTCCAGAAGTGTTACCTAGCACACACAGGGCATCCCAATTTATAAAAGGTTTGTCATGTTTTAATCAGCAGAGGATAGTGACATGGCTACAATACGATTTGTATATTGTTAGTAAAACTTTAGAAGGTTCTGGTTCATTAAATGCTGACAGAATGCCCTGGTGCACTTAAGGGGTGAAAACAGACTGTGACACAGATTGGAACATTAAACCTGGACAGCATTCAATTTTTAGTTTTAGGCAAATCAAAAGCATACGCAGAATTCATTTTTAAAGGTTCTTTCTTTCTTCCCTTCATGTACATTACAGTGTGAAGCTTAAATGCTAAAGAATTTGGTTTTTACCGTTATATAAGTGGTCTATAACTTCATAGCAAACTTGCAATACTTTGTCCTCTCTGAGAAACACAAAACATGCACAGAATGGGCTCATGCCACCTGCAAATGAGAAAGTCAAGTAAAATTTACAGTTCAGAGAGGCAAAACACCAAAAGCTTTGGGAAAGACTAATTTAATACATCTGTCATATACAATTACACAGTCAACTGTAATCCAAAACATCTTTTTTTTTTTTCCTCTTCAGACATAAAAGAACCAATTGCCCAGGCTCAGAATTAAACATCTGTTTCATGAAACAAAGATATTAACCTCCAAGGTTTTTTATGAACCAATAAAATTCAATCATTCAACACTACTCAGTAACAGTTGTTTTCTCTATTACACAAATTGCTACAGACAATTCTACAGCATAAACTACCACAGCAATTGAATTTTAAAGGTAGTGGGTGGGCTGCTATTAATACAGGGATACTGAGGTTTCTTTTACTAATACAATGTATTTATTAAAAAAGGTTTTGCTGCTGCTTCTGTTATTGGGATTCATAGATGAATCTAAGTATTTAGACATGACAAAATTGAGTATAGTAAATGAAACACACACAGCCAGTAGCTTTACATTCGGAAAACATGTAAATCATGTTTCCATATTAATCACAAGGCTATTACATGTTATAATTTCATTGTTGTAATCCTTAGCTATCCTTAGTACATGCAAACCAGTCATGAATAAAAGAGGAAGAGTCAAAACCATGATTTCTTTCAAGTAAACCTTCACAATTTTGAAAATAAAACCTACAATATGTACTTAATGGATTTTAGACAGGCTCTTCAGCAGCAAAAAGAATGGTAAGCTTCTTAAGAGTAAGCCAAGTTCTGACCCAAGTGCTGCAGTGTAAATCCAAAGTGATTGGATGGCATCTGGAGCAGGAGCCAGTCTACTCCAACTGTGCCAGTTTTCTTCCCACACCCGGGGGTTTTTATTGTCTGGGGCACAGAAGACAGCCCAGTATGCTCCCGGTTCTAGCAGTTCTTCAAGTGTGGAGCTCACATTTCAAGATTTGGTCTTCCTCTTCCTGATGCTATTTTGTTGCAGAACTAATCAACTATTTGGAGACACGGGAACACTGAGCTCTGAACTCTTTCTTTAGAATTTTCCTAGACACCCAACCAATGAAGTACAAGCAGTTGTAATGCATTCTTCAACAGCTCAGCTCAGCAAAAACAGCAAACCAAGGTTGTAGTTAGTGTAACAACAGCAAACATGAGACTAGCCAATAAGCTTCAACACAAGCTGCAACTGTCATAACCAAACTCTGTGTTGAACTTGTCTTTGTGGTAGGTTGCAGATCTGAAATTCTCCTAGTTTAAAAATATTAGGAATAAAAGACAGAAAAAGGAAACCCATAACTCACACTTCTTTAATCTTGCAACATATGATGCCCCAAGGAATTTGCTTGCATAAACAGTGTTCATATAAAGAAAGCTTTCCCTGGAGCCTTTAACTAAGATGTGCACAGCACTTTAGTTGCTATTTCCACTGATTGCCAAGCTGTCCAAACAAACAGGTATTTAACAGTAAAAACATATATTCATCTTCTCAGCCTTTCAAGAATTACATGAACATAAATGTACACCAAAATGCCAAAGGACACCAGCACTGGAAATTAATCTGCGATGTGAGCGGGTCAGCTCCTAAACCATACACCTGGCAACAATATTTCTTTGGCCTAAGCCTGTTTATCAGGGAGTTCAGTGTGAATTTTGAGGCCTGATAAGTTATTATAGAAACTCTGGTGTGACTCTATTAAATCATCAAAATCTATACCACTCTCTAAGCAGAAACAGCATCTTCTTTTCTCCAAAGGGTCAAGGATTAATTCCATTTCAAAGCACATAATTACAATGTTTTTCTGTTAGTTCTTCTCCTTGAAGAAATTCACAATTTAGTAGATATTTTCCAAAAATACATCTGGCATTTCTAAAATTTTACCTGTAATATATTTAAACAGGCATTATATTAGCTATCTCAAATTTCCCTACCCATAAATTAAGGTGATGTAGACACAAGATAGAAAGCAAATTTAATTCTAAACATATCTCTACATCTTCTTATGCTAAAATGACAACTGCAGAACAAGCACCAATCAGCTCCTCAAAAGTATATAAGAATTAATAGCCCTTAAAATAGATGCATATTCCAGAAATTAAAACTGCAGGACAGAGTAACCCAACAGACGGAAAAGGGAGTAAGATCCCAGAAAATCTGTACTCTAGTCCTAAATCTCTCCCTCCTTTTGGGCAAAACCTATTGTAAATTCCCTTTGTAAAGTGGTTTGAAATCACATCATCAAAACACCACATAGGAATAAGGCACTATTCCATTGAATTATAAATTTTTGGAGTTAAAACTCCTTTCTTTTACATTGCCATAATCCCAAAGTAATTCCAGTAAAAGATGTGTTTCTCTTTCCTTTTTGTATCACAGTAACGTAAAAATTATGGCCGTAGTACATAAAAGGGGTGACCCCTACTGTCTTCAGTTGGCCAGTATTCTAGACTCTGTGAGCATCTTCTAACATTCAACAAAGTAGGTACCACAAAGGAAATCTCTTGAGAAAAATCAACAGCTGCATTTCTCCCTGAACAGCTTTTCCTTAGCAAGGTACTTGACCAGAATATGAACTTTCATTGGTAAAAAAAATTACACAACAGGCCTCCAGAAGGTCTGTGTACTTTAATAGGACTATTAGATGCTTTTCTCCTTAAATTTTCCTAAGCAAAATTATCAAAAGGTTAGAGTTCAAGGCCAAATTCCATTAAGAAGAAAAATAAATCTACCAAAATAGTTACTATGGATTACAGGTTATACAAAAAGCCAACAAGTCAGAAATACCTCTCTTCTTCCTATCCTGCCACAATGCTACCTAATAAGATTGAATGCCTTTTTATTTCATTCAGTGCAGAGAATTTCTGAAATCCCAGTTTAATCAAGTCTGAGTCCTACTACTCCTCTGAGGCACCTTTTTCTTCAAAGCCATAAACTTCAGCCAAAGTTGTGTTAATTTTACACTCTTCTCCCCCACCCCTTGAATTAATAATAACCAAAATCTAATAGTATTCCAGCGTCTCACCTACTCTTTATTAAAGCACTTAAGTTCTGATTTCTTTAAATATTCTCCTTTATGCCAAGGTATATCTCGTATGTTACTGAAAAAAGACGACATTTAGAATAGATGAGCACTATGAGGATGTTGAAGAGGATGTCAGATGCAGAGAATGTAGCTCAATGTGCTAATCTATTGTAACCAACCAAAAGCAGGTGTTCACAGAAGTAGTTTAAAGAAGGTTGGGTTTCATTTCTGTAAGAACAGAATACTGGATATTGTGCAGAATAGCTGCAAATGTGGAATTAATTCATTGTTGCTCTTTCATCCAGCTATCATTTCTCATTTTATGCCTCCACTGTAAGGTGGAGCACAGCTCTGAAGTCAGTAGAGTCCTACCTCCCTGTACTGATGACAGTATAAATAGCAGGGAGAGGCATCCAGAAGAAGCTTCAATATATGAATCCCTAAGGAAGTTGTGACTGTGATTATGGATGCAGAAGGCTGTCCACAGACATAAAAATAACCATTGAAGCATCAAAGAAAGAAAGAAAGAAAACCAAATGTGCTTTTTTTTTTTTCTCCTTTTAGGGCTAGACCACACTGATATGGATTTAGAGAAACAATTTCATATGTATTCTCAGATGGCAACTCAACCCCAGGGGGAATATGAACACCTTTCTTAATTATATCCTGTGAAAAACTTTACTATCCAGAAAGAACTGCCATTACATTGTTTTCAACCATACCAGATAAGGTATTTTCCACTGTACCAGAGAAGGAGATCCATTGGTCCTAATGTACTGCGCAATCAATGTTTTGGCCCGCTTAAAGGCCTTAAGTCTTTGGCATGTTTACTTATTGAGGGTAAAAATAAGAGTGATTACTAAGCTGTTTCATTTAGATTATTCGTGCAGATGCATAGCATGCAGCTGGAGAAATCACTTTGAGGATCTGTTCGTCTCACGGTCTGTTTTCACATTCAAGGACTGCTCTGAAGGAGATAATCCAGCAGATGTTCCAACACCACCATTATGAAGGAGTCCAGGAACCATGCAAAAATAGACACAATTTGTTCCTTAAAATAAAGCTGAGGGTCAAGTTAAGATTTTAATTGTGGCTGTGTAACCCCAAAGATGTTAGTAGGTTAAAATCTGACCTAATCTAATTAATTGCAATCCCAATAACTTTACAACTATTTACATGATAGCTCCATTGGCTAAAAGAGTGACTGGTCTGTACGAAGTCCTATTTATTAGTACCACAGAAGGGCTTGGATATGAGTTGATTTTGATGCATTAAAAGGGCATCAATACTGGGCACTAAGGATATCCTTAACCTAACAGAGAAGGACCCTTATCAAGGCTAAACTGGACCTCTTTAACTGGAAACCAGAAAAACTCAAATTGGAAAACATGAGCTTTTAATTACCAAGGTGGTAATCAACAGGAACAAGCTCTGTCTCTTTAAAGGTGACCGAAACAAGAATAAATCTAATTTTGTATGTTCCTTTTTAAATGTACAATACTAGACTCAGTACAAAGGCAAAGCAATGAATAAAAGTCTAACTGCATGTTTGACGTTATAAATGGAGAGACTATATGGCCTTACAGGCCATTCTGTCCATAAAATCAGTAAAGTTATAAAATTGGTTACTGGCTTTAAGTATTCCAGACAATGTCATATACCTGTACAAGTCCAGGACAGGAAAACATTATAAAAACCTAATAAAACTGCACCCAAATACATTAATATACTGCGAAGAGGCTATGAAGGTATGATGTTTTATTCCAATAATAGTAGCTAAATTAAACTCTCTCTGCGTTATTTTTTCTTCCACTTTTTTCCTGCTCCTCCCCCTCTAATAAATAAATAAAATGGAAGTCTTTGTCATGGTAACTATGGAGTTACTTAAGCAAGCAGCCTCCCAAGGAAAATTGCTTCTGAACAAGATGCCCACTAGATATTCCAAGAAAAGTCACAAGGGAAATAAATATTGAATTATTCTGGTGTTTTAAATCATGTCTCAGTAGCAAATGTCTCTGAAATGGTATATAACAGCTCACCTGCCTGCATCTTGTAAGAATATATTTAAAAAAAAAAAAAATGTAGCAGCCTGTAAGTTTCTTGAGAATAGAAAAAAGATTTTTCTAAAAACTGGCAGTTTGGTCAGCTTGGAAGCATATTCAACTTAACAGAATGCTCTGAATATCATTCTCAGAAAGCAAAATGAAGAAAACCAAGCACATCCCTACTTCTGAAAGCATCCACCCACAGAAAAAATAAGAAAGTGGATATTGTGATAATAATCAGTTCTGAAACAATGTAACAAAAATTTACTTTTAGGAAGCAGATATGGACCATATTGTGCATACGAGAAGGATGAAAACTTTATCTGGGAATGATAAAAAAACCTATCTTGCAAGATAGCAGTCATTTGTGTGATCCTGGGGAAAGGTGAATGCAGTTCAGTTCTATGATCAATGAAAGTCTTAAGAACAATCCAATCAATGTAATTCTGCTTGGAAAGGACCTCAAGACTTGCTGATGCTCAGTCCCTTAATGTTGTCTCAGAGAAACCAGGAAAAGGGAGGGCTGATTCAGCAAAGGCTGCTTCCCCCTGTCCCTCCCCACACACCTGAAATTTCTAATCCTCTAATCCAATCTCATCCTTTTTATACTAAACTATGGCTGCAGGCAGGACTTCCACCATATTTCCTAGGATTCTTCTTTTCATAATCTCATCAATATCATTATTAGGAGGAATTTTCTTCTATTTCAGTTTAAAACACTCAGTACAACACCTGGTATTTCTCTTGATTTAAGAGCTTTAAAGAGATATAAATGTATTTTGGTGTTTAATTTTAACTTCCCCCCCGCTCACATCTTAGAAACCTCAAGCGTGGTACCAAGCTGAGGGGTACAAGATGTGAAAAAAATCATAGCTCTCCACATGAGTCAGTAAATAAAGACAAAAGGAGTATTACTGGAAGCAACTTTTTGCAGGTAATAGAGGGAATGTAAACTTGTAATACAGAAGATAAAAGATATATAAGCTGAGGCTTCAAAATTTAACTGTTCACGGACATTAATACCTTTTAGGCCAACAATTCACTGCTGTGAGTAGAGAGATTTTTATTAGTATTCATAGAAGAAAGAAAAAAATCTGAGTGTTATAGCAGTCACCCTAGCTGCCAGTGCCACAGAGCCATTCTTTCAGACAGGCAGCATGGGGAGCCTGAAAAATATCCAGTGTAATGGACAAACCCTACACATCTCACTTTGGCTGCTTGCACCCTGTTGATAAATGCAGTTTTGTAGATGATGCTAGGGAAGCTGGCTCACAGTCCCTAATCATACCTCATTAGGTTCCTCATAGACTTGAAAAAACACTGCACTTCATAAAGTTGACAGACTAATGGCTAATGCACTTGCCCGTCCATTCTTTAGTGAATTCATGCTGTTAACACATTGCTCCACCTTTTTCAAAACAAGAACGAACTTGCAGCATCAACAATGCACCGTGTTGTGGCTTATGGCAGGACTGAGCTAACAAATCAACAAGGTACAGATGCTGGAGACAATCAGCTGCTGTGCAAAAAGCTAAACAAGTCTTCAGGTACTGTATCTATTCCAAGCACTTACGGAAAATTTGGGTGCTTTCATATATAAATAACAAAAGACTTACTGCCCCACGTTAGCCACTATCCTACTGTAATTTCTCTTTCAATTATGAAAAGTCAGTTTCTGCCACTCTGGGCATTTTATGGGGGCTCCTGCTGAGTAGGACTTTGCAAAGTATGACTAAGGGTGATTGAATCTGTCCTTAAGGCTGCAAAACATTTTATTTTAATGGTATTTTTCTTCTTGGTGAATTCTAGCAGAACTGGACTTGCCACTTGTACATAATGGACAGTGCACATATTTGGTTTTATTTCTATCCACTCCAATTCGTTTTTCAGCAATAATGGGAGGAAGAAGTCTTGGTCATACTCAAGTCAATGACTGATTTTGTAGAGCTAGGATTCTCTCTCACGTATTGCACTCTGTAGAGGAAAACATGAAAATAGCACCTGTTTTCAGAAAGTCATCGGAAGACATCAGGAAGGCCCCCAAAAGCTTCACAGTGTCGTCATAGATTTTAAGATTATAGGAGGCTATTACGTTTAGAGGAAATATTTGGGTGAGGGACTGGAGAAATGAAAAGGCTTCATAATAATGACACTGATGTAGAAGTGTTCTGTCATCAATTTAAGTCTTTCAGCAAAACTCTGACTGGGCTTTAACACCTAAAAATGTGGGAAAGTGTGATAGTAGAACTAGTTCAAGATTGTTTTAAAGCAATCTTAAGTTCTGTATTTTGGACATTAGGAGTTTGGAAAAAATTGTGGACTTTAAGATAATAGTGACCGATCTGATAGTGACTTTGAAAGTCAAGACAAAGAAATGCTGCCAGCAGAAGATACCACATTGAAATTGAATATATAAAGTGGAACAGAAGTTCTGAATTAAAACCAAAAGTATGCTGCTATTTACAATGAAAATAGTAGCATAATTTCAAATTATTCTGGGATTTTCATACACTGGCATCCTACTATATTGCCTGGTTTTGTCTCCTGTCTTCCAGCACTTAAAATTTGTATCAGAAGGTGGTTAATATATCTTAGCAGCTTACTAGATTTCCTAAAGATCACCCTGAAGAGACAAAGAATAAAACAGCAAAACAGAAGCTGCACTTCTTTCTTAGCTTTCAGTGAAAGAACTGCTGAAATAGAATTGTCTTTTAAGTACAAGATCGCTCCCTTCTCTAATTTTTTTTGATGCTTAAATTTTAAACCCAACGATTCTAGTAATCTAGCCTTCATCTACAGAGTGAAGAAATACAATTTTTAAACAGATGTGTTCATGCAATTTTAATATCTTAAAATAAAGAAAATAAAATCAAATAAGATGAGAACAGTTCATTCCTCACATGTTCACTAAATATTATATGCTTCCATGTTTTATTTCTGCTATGTGGAAACCAGAGACACTTTAATTAAAAAGAAGGCTACTACCATAAGCCAGAATTGGAAAGAAAAAGGCCTTAAGCAGTTCTTTCGAGGACTTCAAAAATGTCTGATTTCAATCTATTAGGTATCTTTCTGCCCATAGAGATCACGATTAGCCAGTAAACTTGCCCTTTCAGTTCACACAAGCTGCTACTTCAATCTATTCCATCTGTGCTCTCTGAACCTTTCATTTCCAATAGGTTCAGACTAATTCAGAGCAGCCAGGGAGGCTGACAAGCCTCTTTCACATTCTACCTTTCTTTCACATTCACAGGGCTACATGCTGACATCTTAAAAAGAATTTAGAAATAAGTATAATACCACTTCTTTCACACAACAAAATTATTTATTTGAATTCCATTAGGGAAGCACACAGGTATAATTAGGAATTGGTCCGTGACTCAAACAGCCATTTGCCCCCATGCTGGGCTCACCATTCCATTGTAATAAAAGAAAACACTCCTGTGAGCTTACAGATTTTGACCTAAAAGCTGAACGCCTTAAGAATCAAGATGGACATCATTTTTAAAAACTTGTAACTCTGATGCAGATTAGTAAGCACTTATAACAGTCCTTGCATCTTGATAAACACAAGCCAATAGGAGAGGTTCTTGTGACAGATTTACAGTTCCCAGATGGCATTTGTCTACTAGTGTGTGGGTGGAAGAGAAAACGGGGGTCGGAAACAGGAAGCCTATGCAAGAGACGATGAGCCATTAAGACTTAGCGATTTAGTCACAGCACTAGTTCATAAGGAAAGAAAAAAACCCAAGTGACTAAGAACTGGGAACTGCCTGGGTGATAGGCAGATGTGAGAGGTCTCATACAATAGTACTAGTATGCTTAGTACAGAACTGAAAGCCAAAGAGAAAGTGCTAGGCTGGCCCAGATCCATGATTATGAAAGGGGGATGCTCAGCTTTTTGGAGACAGTTGCAACGGCAGCCATTGGTGACGGCTGAAAATGACCACAGCTATGCCACTAGGGCAAGGAAATAAAATCCAGATTTCTTCCTTGAAACTCCCATGTCTTACACCTTCATTACCTCAGTGCAGCCTCTATCAGCCCTGCTATAGAGCTCAGCTACTCACAATTACTTTGGATAAATTAAGAATATACAGAAGATTCCAAAATCTTTCAACTCACTTATCAAAATACTCAGCCTACAGATAAGGAGTGCCCACTTCAGGTTGCAGTGTTATAGCTGAATCCAAAAGCATAAAGCATAGTGATCAGCACATTATCAACAACAGTGGGAAGCTTTCCCTCTCCTTCAAAAATTTCAACCAAGCCATAAAAAGGAATTTACTGAGGGAAAACTGAGACTGATAGTATTTGTTATATAAAATTATCATATCTTTGCCTAACTTCCATGACTTTACTTTGGTCATCATTAAATACTACTATTACACTTTCATTTAAAGTGTTGCTGTTGTGTAGATGTAATGGAATGTTACTTTGATGTGGCTTATCAGATGAAAATGGCAATTATAAATGTATTAAGTGATCACTGTCAAACTTGTTTCCATTTTCACTGGTTTCCATGCCACTCCATAAGCTTGAACAACATCTGATTTCCATAATCATGACTTTTCTACAAGGGAATGAGAATTAAAAGGCCTGGGAACAGATTAATGGAGGTACAGTCTGATATTAAAAAAAAAAAGGCATAGTTGCAGGTTACTAAGGCACATACTCAGCCCCTTTTCATCTTAAATCTGATGAGCACACAGCCTCAGGGTGAGATTATTCTCAGCCCTGTATCTATTGGAAAGCTTTTCTTTTTGGTAGGCTCATTTTCTATCAGATCAGGGAGCTGAACCACCTCAATACACAACTGCAGTATTGCTGGACCCAAAATTATTGTCTGCAAAAAAACCCTAACCTATAAAAATGAGGGGGAAAAAAAGATTAGTTTTCAGATGGATCAGTCAGATGTCTGTACGGTTCATTACTCAACTGCATAAATGCCAATGCCACACAAGAAAGAGGGACTGCAGCAGCCCCAGCTGAGGCTGACTTAGCCTGCTGAGGAGCCATACCACCATCCATGCTTATTTTCAGAGCAGATTCATCCTTGTAAAGAATGATTACAGACTTTCTTCAGACTGCTTACAGACTAGATTTAAGTGAACAGAATTCAACACTCAAAATACAGGAAAAGCATCACTGTTCAACTACTGTGGTAGTACCTGTAAAATACAGGTCTGTCACAAACATCTTCTACAGCTAAATTATAAAAATTCCGTACAGTTCTGCTGTAAAGCTAGACCTTGACTCTAAAAGACTTCCTGTTCCTCACACTCTTTTCACAGCACTTAGCTGTGAAAACTTAGCATGGTTTTCACTGCAATATAAAATACTATGTCATTTCATTATTTCTTTCTCTTAAATTTCATTGCATCTATAGTACCACATAATGCACAATTTCTGTTACCAGCATGTTTGACGACTACTTGTCCAGGGCAGAAGGCAGAGAGCTGTGCAGTCTACTTCAATTGAGAAGGAAACAAAAAAACTTTTCAATATCGCCTTTTGCACAGGTCAAGGAATGACACTGAGGGCATTTGGAAAGTGTGAGAGCTTCCATTAGGCAAAGGAAAGAATGCTGAGAAAAACCCTACATGGCTGGAAAAACAGGTGAGAATTAAGAAGCTTGCATGAATGAGAAAAATACTTTATTACAAAAAAAAAGCGTGTTATTTTCAAGCACTGAATATGAAGAAGTAACTCCATATCCATTATTTTAGATTTTCTTTCAGATAGGTGAAATAAAGTACAAAACATTTAACATGAGATTACAAAAACAAGCATAAATCTATCTTAGTGGGTTGTGACTTGAATTTATCATAGGCAAAATTATTTACTTATTCAGTAAAAAATTATTTGGTTTAGTCTGAAACTAAAGTTAAAATTTCAGTAATTCCCCACCAAGGATGTTGATTTAAAAATTCCAGAGAGTTTTACTAGTTTTGCTAAATGGAGCAAAGCTCCTTTTCCAGTTTTTCAGTGTTAGACTGCAATGGTAGGTCACCTGTATCAGCTAAGTTCTTTAACCAGAATTTATCTGCAAGAAGGACTTACAGTGATTTTGGGAACCACCTCAGAAAACCAGCTCTGACCACAGCTATTTTGAAGAGGACGGCTTGTGGCCTCTTAGTTCAATGTGCTTTAACTAACGTGAGGGCAATTTTGCCCTCACATTGATAGGAAACCAATTTTCTAGGATAAGGTCAAATATGTGTAACTTGCCTCTGGGCTATGACATAGACATGTGTGAGGGAATCTGAGGACATTAGACCTCCTGGGACTCTCCTGGTGATGGGCATTGTCTGTGCACATACTATATGCCTGAAGCAGGTTACAGAGCACAGGAAGCAGATACTCTGATTTTTATTGTTATGCAGTCTTCACAATCCCATTCTTCACTATCAGCTCTTATTGTGCAGAGTAGTAGCCCAGAATAGAATACAGTTTGATCTTTATATCTTTTTCTTGTTTTCCAACTTTCATAAATTTCTTTTTGCCTGCCCTCAATCTTAATTTTTCTGGGCTCTCAGCCTAGGTTTCCAGTTATTTTCTGATAACTCCTACAGGTCAGTACTACAAGTTCAATGTCATCACAAAATCTAAGATTATATAGTCTGTTTTCCTCCACAATTCCTTCTGTTCATCTCAGTGCTAAAAACAAGACTTGGACTTGTAATTGGAAAGAAAACAGTAATGGCACTGACCTACAATTAAGGAGGCAAGAGAAAGTACAAAACTATGGAGAAATTCACTTATTGAGTGTCTGAGAGAAATATTTATTCAATCATTGGAGAAGAAAACAAAGAGAAACCAGAAAGCAGCATTTGCAAAGGACTACTCAGACTTAGACCGGACAAATAAAATAGATCAGCTATTTCCAAGACAGATGTCAAAGAAGCATAAAACATAACTGAAACTGCTGCAATAATTCCATAGGCTCCAGATGAGATTTTGATAGTGCTTGTCAGTCAGGAGAAGATAAAACAAGTGTGAAAATGTATAGTTTCTCTGACAAATTGATCAAACTGGCAGCAAACAACCACAAGAAGTCAAAGAGCATACCCAAGAGGTTGAGGGAATGGTAAAATATCACCACAGATATGAAGACTAGGATGCCTGCTATTCTCAGGTTGAAAACACAAATGAGAATGTACTTATTAGGAAAAAACAATGGGCTTTATCACTCCACAGTCTGAACTGAAACACTAGAAAAGTCCTGTTACACTAAATAACATCTTGCAATGCTCTCTTTGCATTTTAGGGGGCATTTTTCTTCATCCCCTGTTCTTCAGTCACCCAACAACCATCCATATAGAAATTGTAGGCCATAAAGACTGAAGGTTTGACAGAGCTAATTACCTGAGAGTTTATCCTAGTGACCTACTGCAATAGCTAAAATTATTTGAAGTCTGTGAGTGCTTCCCTCTGCACCTAAAGGCAGTTACTATAAGGACACCTCTGTGAGGGATCTTCAGTTTTGGATTCACTGTTCCTGATTTAGACTGACAAAGCCCAGATTTGTTAGCACTGCAAATATGCTGCCAAATTCAACATGCTTTTCTGAAACTGCTGAAAAGAGAACAGTTGAAAAGAATCTCTTCACAAACGACTCTTTTTACTATTATCGATGCAATCTGATTATTTGATGAGAACCTATAATGCATACAAAGACACTCTAAACATCAAAACTATAAATATCATAACAAAAGTCTGCTATATATAGTATTCTCCACTTACAAGCGTTTCTCTTTTTTCAGGGTCTGATCCAAAATGCATGCATAAGTTTAATAGGAATAGATGAAAGGAGCATATGACTGCATAGAAATAGAAAGAAAACAGACAAATAAATGCTTCAACAGCAATTATTGTACCATAACTCTGATCTATTGCTACTCAGATAAAGAATCTAAATAAAAACGCAAGAAAAGACACAGCTGATGCTGATATATGTATTTTAAACTACTGCAGGAGAAACAGCAGGGAACATTTACAGCAATATCTAAAGTTATGATAGGACAAAGAGGAGAGCTGGGGGGAAGGTAACAGCCCCAACAAACAACTATGTAAGGATCGCAGAACTCAGGTATTTACCTTGGTTAGCATTTTATCCGTGACATAACAAAAGCAAAGAGAAAGGAGCAATGAGAAACCATTTAAAATATCAACCTGCTGGGTAACATTTGGGAAATACCATTTTAATTCTCCAGGAAATTCATAATGCTATTTGCTTTATATTTTTTCTAAGCTGAAATTGGATTTATTAAATTCAGTCTGAAGACTGGACCTCAAGAAGCTGGTTGATTTAAAAATAACAGCAACTCCAAAGAAATTTAAAAGGAAGCAAATATAAGAACATAAAGGAAACCTGTACTTGGATGCAGCATTGCTTAGATGGTCCACAAGCTTTCAACCAAAATAGCCAGAAAATGTAAGAAAACCTGCAAACAGCAAAGATTCACTTTGAAAACTTCATATACACAGCTCTGCTGTTGACCATCCATTAAATGATGATGTAACCAGCCATTCTTTTCAGCTGCAAAAAAGGGATCTTGGTAATTTTCTCACAAATAGTACCACTGTGTGCATGTTCCACAGGTGAAAAAATGCTAAATGTCTTTATTGCCCAAATGGTTCCAAAACTAATGACTGTTGTGAATGGTTCTTCTATATGAAGGCATTGCACATCTCAGAACATACTGAAAAGCTGTCTTACCCTAATGATCTCTTTGCTCAAAATGCCACAGTAACATGGAATATTGTTTTTCCTGGGGACCTCAGCAACATTTATTCTTCAGTAAAGGGGCAGCTAGAAATAAAGGTTCAAATATCTTGTGCTGGTTCCCTACACAGACCTGCAAATCAGGACTAGTATTGTCTAGGGCATAGAGAAGACAAAACAAACCCATGCTTCAGATGGGAATCTTCATCTTGCTGGAGTTTAAACTCCATGTAATTTAGAAACAAGAACTTAAAGACTAGAGAATAGGATAGTGTCTGATTCTCTGTGTGTTCTTATCAAGTCATCTCAGAAGTCCAAAAGAATCCATTTATTTTGACTGTTTCAATTTTCATGTCCCATCCAGAATAGAAGAGACTAGACAACAGTTTCTTTCACCAGTCCATTTCATCACCAAGTTTGCAAGTTACTAACATGAACGAGCTTAAAATAAACCCCAAAGACTTGAAGAGGCAGAGAAGGAAAAAAATATTTCTAAGATCTGTACCACCTGCCAAAAAAACCCATTTCTTTATCAGAAGTGGTTTGTTGCATTACTAATACAGATATTCAGAAATCTTTTCTTTAATAGCATGGATTGTAACAGAAAAATATAAAAACATCCTTATGACATCTTTTAATAAGAAGCTTTTTACAATTCCCTTTATCACATTGCTGTTCAAAAAGGTTTAGATACCTTATTAATTGTAAAATCATGGGATAGGATCTACTTAAGCATCTAGAATTTTTTAATCACATACATTCTTTCATTATATCTTTATTTTTTTTTCCCCTTACCTTACTCTTCTCTTCTTACAGGTCTCTGAGTTGTTCACATTGTCCAGTGATAAGGACAACCAGATTGTCACATTCCAATTTCTAACTCAGCCACTAGAAATTAATTATTTTCAAGTAGTAAAATGCAAGTTCTTATCTGAGAAGAGGGGCAGATGCTTTATAAACAGCAAGTAAAACAGGTCCTACTCTGAACAACTTGTATTCTGAGTAGACAAGACAGTTTAAAAGGGAAAGGGAAAGCAAAGAACTGAAATGATTTTCAAAAGGTTACAGAGAGCCAATAGGTACCCCGAGTCCTAAATCACCATCACGAATGACTACATTCTCCAGCTTTCAGAAGAAGAGAATGCCAACAAGGTAAAATGATTGTATTTCTGTAAAAGGATAATAATACCTGACTAAAAAATGGTACAGGAAATAATGTTTTATAAGGTCATTTAAAAGAATAAACTAGTACTATTAGAGAACCATTTCAAGCTATCAGTCATTTTCCTGTTTTAAAGTCTATCAAATAGAGATATTTCTTCCTCTGCAAAATATCAAACAGTATGTAATCCTCAATTTTGTTGGAGAAGTCAGTATTCACGGATGGCTTTTCAGAAGAGATTTTGTTTATTTTTTAAAAATACAGAGCATGCTGTCAGGGCTGTAGTACAGGCTGGCTCAGTGGAAACCCATTAAAACCACTTTACTGGGCAGATGGTGTCAAAGAGTCAGAACTATATAACAGAATCCTACTGTGCACAAGTGTTCAGTATGCAAGAAATCATCTCTTATCAGACAACTGCTGCAGGGGACACAGTCAACCACAAAGGAGAGAGCAGTGCACAGCTGAAGTCATGATAGCCTTACAACTGTTTGCCCAACAGTATGGAAAAGGATATGGAATAAGAGAACCTTAACTGATAAACCTTGAGTATACAAGGGAAGGTCTATGGAGAGCATCACAATAAGCTTCAAAAAGCAATACACTGCTTTTATTATTATGCACTGAAGGTATAACTACTCTCTCTCATTAGGAAGGACATCGCAACTCAAAGAGTAAAATAACATTTGAAAAGCATCCACTAAGTTTTGGGTCACCGTCTTTTCACATCCTGATTTACAGGATTGTTGAGGAGTTGGCATTTCAGCAGGATTTCTAAGAATGGGAACTCTTTAAAGACATCTGGAAATCGTGGCCTTGCCACTACAGTCTAGAAAATGACATATTTCAATTAGTTATATACTGGATGTGCACTAGCAGACCAATAGATTATGAGACACTGAGACACTCCTTTTGCATATGTTCCTTTACCATTCTCTTCTGTAGAAGTACACCAAATATTTCTAGTGTTTTCATACGAGCCTAATTCTGTAGGTGAATTTAATATGTAACAAAACATTTAACTCAAAGATAGGTTACATGTTACATTACCATTAAGTGGACCAGATTAGTCAAAACTCTAAAAGTATTCATCATATGCTGCTTACAGAGTAACAAAAGTGTGGTAATAAACTTACAGAGTGTGAATGCACCTCTTTCCTCTGCTGGAAAGAATCAGGATTGCTCAATTCTGCCCCAAGTCCCATAGTGTTTGCCACATAATTATATCATGCTTCAGCTTAAGAGGTACAGGTTGTGAACCCGAGCAAACTAGATCCTATTTTTATTTCTGAAAATGTGCTAACGATGACAGGAGGGTAACTGCTGATAACACGGCGTTTTCACACATTTATTACAGTGGGAATTTTTGTCAGAGCTGAATAGTTCCTTCAACAGGAACACAACAATCAAAGCACAATCCACTGAACCAATATCAATATTTCCTTCATACCAGGAAAACCTAACAATACGCTAAAAATCAATGTAGGATCTTAAATGTAGGAATTTGCCATCCATAGACAAGAAAACTGACTACACCATGTGTACTACCAAATTAAAATTAACCAAGCAAGACCAATTACATTAAGTCTGAGATGCAAAACTCTGAAGGATAAATACAGAGATTTCAACCATAGGCACGTGCAAATCATCGCTATTTTCTTTTCCTGAAGACAAACGGAATGAGTCACCATGGCTCAGCAGAAAGTGGAAGATACAATTGTGTGTTAATCCAGGATCTTTGATAAGTAAGTGGTTTGAAGACTAAGTGGCATTGCTTCCTTTCTAATATTATGGATTGGATTAATATTTAGAGATGCTATTGGCTAGTTACCTCTGCTAACTTTGGATTCCTTGTCTTGTACAATAAATATACATAATGCATTGTGAAGATATAAAACATACACTTTAAAAAATATAAAATGCAAATAAGTGATGTTGACTTGTTGAAATTCAAGGTTCTGAAATCATTTACCATTAGATGAGACTAAACTGTTTGACTCTGAGGAAGACGTGCAGCCTCATCTGTGTGAGTAGCTGGATGTCTGCCTCATTTCTCAGCCAGAGGAACTCAGACTGCCTGCTCAACAGTCTGGCTACCTTGAAAGCAAAGAGATCAAAAGATATGCTGTAGAGCATCTGGTTCAGCTGGAGAGGACACTTCTTATTCTGTCTTGCAGTTGCATACAACAAGAATAAAAAGTGTGTTGATATCTTGCCACACTTCTGCTTAGCATGCTCATTACTATTAACCTGCTACTTTTTCCTGTATAAGTAGGTAACTGATATATTTTGCTCTTTTATAGGATCTTTCGTATTCAATATCCTTCCCCCTTCTCATGTTTTACAATCTACATGGTAATTTTTACATGTGGTTTTATTTTGCTTGCTCCAGCTGCAAAACTGTGAATTAATGAAGCCTAATGCACTCCACCAAGGAGAAGAAGAGCTATTAAGATTAAAAGACACCATTAGCAGAAAAGCAAATTAGTATAAAATAGTATTGAATAAATTAACATTAGAAAATGGTTACTAATTATTACTATAGCAAATTTCTGGAACACCTTATCCAAACCATCTTACACAGCATCATGGCAAAAGTCTTTATTTACAAACCCAAATAACTAAACAAACCAAATAAATTCAAACTTTAAAAATGGAGCTATGTGGGTCTGCGAGAAGGTGAAGTGACTATAGGAGGGAAGAGGCCTTCTATTTTCTAAATTTGGGGAAATGTAACATCAGCATAGATGCAACCACTACCAATCATTTCTACATGGTCTGTACAAGAAATAAAAGTGTGTGCATTTTGCTGAGCAACTTTCAGGGAGACAACAGCCTGCAACACAGAAAACTCCATCCAGAAACCTTTCTGGAAGCCTAAATAAACCAAACCAAAAAGAAACAAAAAACTAAACAAAAAAACCCAACCCACAAACCAAAAGACAGAGTGTAAGAACAAACAAACATCTTCTCCGAGTACAGCAGAAGCCTTTTGAGAAGTTAATTGACCCTACAGTGCAGATGCTGTGAAGTGACTGGCAGGCTACTCCTACGCTTCTTCACTTAACTCAATGTTGATTTAAGTTAACTTATGTTGCATTGGTTTAGAAACACTCACACCATCAGTGATTGTGTCTGAAGTACTAAGGCAATACCAAGCAGTTCAGAGAAATACTTTAAATTACTACAGTTAGTTTCACTACAGTGGTTTTTCTCAACCCTTTTAGGGACAAAAGCTGCTTAACGTTTTTAAATAAATCCAGACCATCTAGCACAGTATTGTCAGAAAGGTCTTTGTTTACAACCAAACACAAATTGGGCTGCACTCTGAAAGTATCCTTGTTACTTCTATTTCCTCTCTGTGTTTTTTTCTAGCTTGCATGCATACGGTTTCTGGCACTGGTTTCACAACACTGCTCAGATGTTCTATGAATCACCACTGGTGTGTGGGCCACGGGCTGAAAAATACCGCTCCAGAAAACTGTCTACACTCTGAATTAAAGCCAACTAAAGGCAGTGAAACCCCATATACTGCCTGTAATGTGCTCTGATCACACCCAGTGTGGATCAATAGATGGATACAATATCTTATATTACAGAGCTGGAAATAATATCATCCTCTAGATCAAGTTTAAACTAGTAAAGTAGAAAGTGGAAGCTTGCATAGATACTATATAGACTGTACCTCTTTGGAGGATGAAGACTTTTAATCCTTTAGCTCTATGGGGCTACCAGACTCACAACTTACACTGGAATTAAGCCTATTCAATAAAGGAAGAAATCAAGGACGTGAAAAAGCCAATCTTCATTCTACAGTTAATTTTCTTCCCATGGAGGAGGGTGAAGTAGCCTAACATCCTCAAATATGTGCTTTAAATCTGCTCATAATAATTAGTGGTATCTAAATGTCTCTGAACTATTTAAAATCCACTTCATTTTGAACTGTCATTAATAATGCAGCAGGCAATATTACAAAGACTGGTGAAAATCAAGTAATTTAATGTAACACTTTCTAAACCAAAGCCGCGATGAATCTCTGCTGCCTCTTCAGCTTCTCTGCAATCAATCTGTCTCGAGTCGTGTTTATGTATCCTAGGACCCATGATAGACTGCCACTAGACTTGGCATCCACAACAACATCAGGAGGTTGATTTAATGTGAATCCAGCATGAAAAAATCAGATTATATTTTGATTCTCTCTTTTATTAAATAAAACTGATCTTTATTGAATAAAGCTGCTTTTATTAATATCTAAAACATTGGTTGGTGTCACAGACTGCGCCAGCCCTATGGAACTAATAAAAGAAAAGACAGAAGTAAGAAATGAGAACATTACAGGGAAATATTAGAAACCAAATCACATTAAGCCAGTATTGCAGCTGACAAATAAAACATGGGGCTATCTGTAGAAGTTTTTAGTTTAGTCTGAATTTATTATTTTTACTGAAAGGAGAGTAATCAGAACGGGCTCTCTCTCAGAAGTACACTGTGGCAAGAACCTCAGTAAGAACAAAAAAAGTTCCCCTTCCCTTGAATAATGTCTCAAATGGCTGGAAGTTCAACACAGCTAGGACAAAGCACAAAGACTTTCATTTTATGTGACCAGCTTGAACCTTTAGCTAGAAAGATTTCCTTTAAGTTTGGGGTTTTTAAGAAAATTTCTAGGGTTTCTGAACATAGGCAAAGGTTTATAAGAAAAACTTTTACTGACCAGACCTGTACCTTATGCTCATTTAAGTGGTGGTCATCTGAAAACAGCATGCAGTAGATTTTGTAAACATATTAATTGTACAACTAGAGCAACAGATGCCTATGATGAGTCTGTCCACAAGTAATATTACTCTGAGAAAAAGAATGTGTCCCTCATCATCCCAATCAAAATCTGACAACATGAACTGAAATTCAATCCTGAACTCCGGTCTAGTCACCACCAAGAAGGAGGAAGAAAAAGAATATACGCCTTAAATCAAATATAATAATCTTCAGGTTTGGTCCCATACATAGCACTAATTACATTAGTAATATACTACCAACATTCCAGAGTAATGAACAAAGTAAGAAGTGCTGCAACACAGGTTGTTACACTTCTCAGCTTTTCATTTTCCATGTTTCTACCTATACTAAATTCATGGTGCACTTCGGTGTCAGTGGGAGATCTGCACATAAAGATCTTCAGAAATGGCCCACTGCCTTCTGGAAGATGGACTATAACTAACACGCACAGCTGTGTAGTTCTTTGTACACCACTACCTGCACTGAAGCCAATGGATGCACAACTGAGATTAAAGTGGTTCCCTGTACAAATACAGTTCACAAAGATATAATCCACTGAAATCATAAGTAAAGTATTTCAGCAATTACAGTGGACAGAACGACATATTCTGATACTAAGTATCATCATGGAATCAGTAAAATTGCATAGAGAAAGCCAAATATTGTGTCCAGAACAAGATCCAAAAAAACCAACCTACAATATAAGAGTCAATGGAAATCAAGAGGGTTCAAAGAATACAGGAGTATGGAGAATTCCAAAGGAAACAGAGGCAATTTAAATCTAGATAGTCCTCTCCTGTAATGTAACCAGAACTAAACATTCAGGGGTTTGTATTCTGGGACGTTTACTCACACACACACATTTTCTTATAATAGAAGATTGGCATCACTGCAAATGTGCTATCCACATTTCTAGCCTATGGGGAACACTCATAAGGTACACAAGGTAATCCTGCCTAATACACTTGCCAAGCCTCCACATTTATAAAAACAGAGAAAAAGAAAATCAAAACAGCAGCTATATGGCCTGAGATCTCATTAGAAAGTGACTTGCAAGGAGATTTCAACCCAGGATGACAGAAGAACACAAAATGCAAGCAGAAAGAGTCATTAAAATATTCACTTGTTTTGTTATTGTCAACTTCGACCTGAAATTTGAAATGTATTAAATCAGGCTTTTTATCTGATAAAAAACATTCATAATGTTAAAGGCTCCTCAATCGTAATCTTATAATATACAGACAAAAAATGTTTAGCATCTTGCAGGGGATGTTGTCAAGCATGGAACCTGGTGCTCAAGAAAATATTGATGAAGCTAAAAAGAGGTTTTCCCCTTAAATAAGAGAACACAATGTCCACGTTGTGCCTTCTGTATTAGTCTATGTTTTCATTAACATAGACTGGGCTTGGTTATTTTCAATTAAATGTTTCTGAAAAATTTTTTTCATAGTTGATACCAAATTGCAAATTGTCCAATTGAGTAAAGGTAAACATTGGCTCCCTAGGATTGACTCAAGAAAACTAGTTGAAGAGGAAACTGTGAAATGCAACTACCCCATAACTACAGTTACAGAGCCTTAAAATATCTTTTAAAGATATCTTAAAATATCCTTTGTCTAGGTACACATGTGTACATATGTAGATACATACACATGTATATAATTACATTGACAATACATGGATTATATCATCAGTCACGCATTGTTCTGATAAGAACACAAAACTCATTATTGAAAATAACATTTCATTTCTCTGGCTGGAGTTATTTTCTGCATTTACAAGATAAAGCAACACCGCACTAGTATTCTGAAGTCTTCAACATTATTACCTGAAAGATTTGGAAACTGTGCAGTAAAAAAATGCGTTGCCATGGTTTTGAGTAATCAGCAACAGACCTATACACAATAGACAGCTGATTGCTGTAGAACGTTAAAAGATTTTTTTATCTCTTTAGGAAAACTTTGTCATCATGTCATAAATGAGAGTTTTTCTATTAGCAACAGAAAGGCATCAAAGAAACACGTACTGTAGTAGTTAGTAATCAAGTCTGATTATTTTTTGGTTTTCATCTTCTTATGGGGTTGGGGGAAATCAACCTTTTACATTGTCAAGTTCATACTGAAAATCTCTGGAACACTCTGGTCTTTTCAAAGTGTACTAAGGCATAGAAGTACAGATGGAGTCTGTTACCAAGTGCAGAAATAGACAGGTACATTAAAGACAGATATCTGTATTACTAAACAGCAGAGTCCCAGCAATCACACAGTGGTATGTTGGATATCTAAACTGCAAAATAAATAGCACAGACAGTACTAATAATTCTAATGGGATCTTGCAAATCTGGTTTCAAGACATACCAGATTTAATGAGACTACACAATCACAATACATAGAAAAATCACACTCATCAGATTTTATAGCATTTTTTCACACCTGAGACCTCTTTTCAAAGTCCAATTTTTCTGCCTATGTTTATCTTTCAAAGAAAATGTGAGCAACACTTAAGAATAAAATCATATATGAATGTTATAATTGCTGAGCTGGCAACAAAACAAACACTGTACTCTAGGACTGAAATGCCACTTATACTTCAGTCTTGGAATAAGCTGCAATGTCAGTCAAACATTATGTTAATGCAGTGTTAAGGCTGCAAACTGAAACACACCAAAAAATAAGAGATGGAAGAGTTAATATTCTTGCTGCATTGTTAGCCTATCCAAAGTACTCATATTGCTTATAATAAAATACATAATTTACAGCCTAGCTGAGAAATCAAAAGCTACTGGTGTGCAATGTGAATGAAGAAATCTTTTGAAAAGACTCAGAATTCCCATCCCTGCTGCTAATGCATTTTCAATTGCAACTTTAAAACTGTACTTATGTAGGCACTGCATTTAGGTAACATTTGAGGAGACTTGTAATTCTGTTCCTTTTTTAACCTGTTCTAAGGAAAAGGAAGAAGTTAATTTGATACAGAGAACCACCATACGTAGCTGTTTATTTTGCCTTCTGTCAATAAGTTCAGTTCTGGATACAAAGTAATTTGCAAAAGTAACTCACTTAAGAAAAAAATGAAAGACCATATCTGGAATTGTAAAGAGTTGATAAGAGTAACTAATACCTTTTTTTAAACAGAGATGCTTAAAAGTGGAACTCTTTATTGGTACATGCTACTGTACCTCTCTGAAGACTAACCATGTGTGAACTTTAGTTTTGTTTTCCTGCCAAAATACAATTGTTGATGTACAATGTCTTTTTAGTAGAGCTTTGTATTTCTCCTAATTTATCTTCCACAGGAATGCTCAGAATTAATATTGCAAAAATGCATTCACCTTTTGGCTGAGGCCACCAGTGTAAACTGTAAGTTCAAAGGATTTAAATACATTGAAAAATATGTGTATTGTTTATAGGCTGGTTTTCCGATTCTTACTGTAAACACACTCAAGGGCAACAGGAAGATACCACTGAGTCACCTGAAGTCATGCTGTCAGGGCGTTCAAACACCATTCAGCGTGCAGAATATCAGACACCTGGGTCAGGCTCTCAGCAAAGCCTTCAAACATTTCAGCAAATACGTATTTCTGTCATCCAGTACAACATTGCCAGCCAGTCTGAGATACAGGTTTTTTAATTTAATCTCTAACCTGAGATACAGGTTAGAAGGTAACAGTGGGGCAACTAACCTCAACAGCTTATATCTCTGAAGATTTCAAATTTCCAGATAACAAACCCTTTGCAGTCCAAAGCAGAGTTGCCAGATAAGCTCATCACCAGCATCTACTACATGATCAAAAAGTACAATAGGCAGCAACAAATGCTTCAGTAGGCTGTTTGCCATAGTCAACCAAGAAAAACTCCTGCCACTCAGGATTTCCTGTCATGATATTTTTGTTTTGGACTAGCACATGACCCCCCTCCAAAATCTTTCAGTCATGAATTGTGGGTACCAACACTCAAGGCATTACAGAGAGAGGGGACAGAGGCTGCATATGCAAAATAAACAAGAAATAAGATGCAGTGAAACAGACAGAAGAGACTGAGGCTTACCTTTGGAAAAAACTGCTGCCAGGCTCAAGAGGAGAGGTGACAACAGATGCCCCATATTGCTAATCCCACAAGTGCCCATCCTAGGGTTTGAGGAGAAGTTAGGGCTCAGTTTCATACACTTTGTAGTCAAAATAAAAATCGGTCAACTGGAGAGGTTGCATTTCAGAAAAGGTCATCCGGAGAGCGCAAAAAGCATTTCCTTAGGAAAGAGGACTTCTCCAGCTTTAACCCTCCCCTTTCCTCCCTCCTTTCTTCAAAGCAGATGATGCTGTGAAAGAAAAACCCTCTCCTCTCAATAAATAAATAAGAAATAGTCCTGGTTAAAACCTCGGTCCCGAGCCTCAGTTGCTTAAGGCAGGCAAGCAGCCCCCTACCCCAGAACACCCCCACGCCGGTGGGGTCAGGCGCGCCGGGCAGGGGCTGTGGGGCTCCGCGGGCAGAGATCGCCTGCCCGCTCCTGCCCGCGCTTCTCGGAGCCACGCGTCCCGGTGGAAAAGCACGTCCGCTCCCCGGGCGTCACCAAAGTTTTCCTTTAGGTGATGCTGATCAGCCCAGAAATCATCCACACGCGGATGCAGGGGTGTTGCTGTTGCGCGCTTTTTTTTTTTATTTTAAGTTCTCAATTTCCTCTCGGACTTGTTTGACTTTCTGCAGGAGCGGGAGGGGGCGAGCGCAGCTCCCTCCGGACGATCATCGCCCCAGATGTGCTTACTGCTCCCGGGGCCGGCGGGTGCAGAGGCCGCGGCCGGGGGGGACCTGCCGCCCCAGCTGACGCTGCTCGGCTTCAGATCCAACCGGGGAGCCAGCCCCGGCCCCCCCGCCCGCCCGCCTCCTCCGGCCCCGGCCCATCCTACGCGTGCGGCGGTTCCTATTTACAGAGAGACAGAGATTGAAGCCAGGACGTGTCGCGAAAAAAATAACAAAAAGAGGAGGGAAACAAATAAATAAATAACCACACGACCCAAGCCCCGCCTCGCACCAGGCAGCCCGGCAGCCCCAATCCCCGGGCAGCAGGGCGCGGAACGGGGCGGAGCGGCCCAGCCCCGGCCGCGGGTGAGGCGAGTACCGCGGCCGCTCCGCGGGGCCGGTGCCCGGCGTGGCTCACTCGCGGCACCGGGGGGAGCGGTGGTTCCGCGGGCACAAGAAGAGAGGCGCATCCCTGGCGGCGCCGGTCCTGGGGGAACGCGGCTGCTCCGCGCCGGGCTGTCCCAGGCGGCCTCCCCCGAAGCCCGCTCGCAGGGCCGGGCAGGGCTCCCGGAGCCCGGCGGCCACGGTGCTGAGGGCAAAGCCGCAACCGGCAGCGCCTCGGGTCGGCCCCGGGGCAGGCGTAAGCCCGGCTTCTCCCGGCAGACAGACAAACCGCATCCCTCCGGCTGCCAAAGGCGACAAGCGCGCCGCGGTGGCATGTGTACACCGCCGCACGTGGGGAGGGTTTTGGGTCCTTCCCTCACCCAAACTGGTACCTATTCAGCTCTCCCCAGGCCACTGGAACTGCTGTGAGCCCAGAAAACAACGTGAAGACTGAGAAGTGAAATACTTCATACATATTGCAAGGACAGCAGGAAAAATGCCAAGATTTGGTCTAAATAACATTGAGAAGCACTGGGGAAAAATAACCAAACTCAGGTTTCCATTACAGAGAATATCAATGCGAGAACCGTTCTGCTCACCCAAACCTCCAGTCAAGCTTGATAACGAGATTTATATTGTGCTTGGCAGATAGAATGGCAGCAAAATACAATTTACTGTAGCCCAAACTTAAAAAAAAAAGTATAGCTACAAGAACTTACACTTTGTTCCTTCACAAGAAACATGTCTAGAAGCAACAAAAACAGTTGTTTGATATTAACATCCACAATGCTGAAGCTTTTAAACAGGTCTATCAAAATAAACTTTGAAATGGTGTACTTTCTGTTCACCAACACTGAGAAACACGTGATCAAGCATGCAATGAGAAAAGGCTGGATTTTGCGTGCTATTGTAAAAGCATACTTCTAGAGCGGCGTTATGCCTGAAACATAAACATGCCATCTCTGAACATCCCTATCTGAAGGAAAATAAAACATTGTTATTAACATGATATATAGTATATCATGGCCAAAAACTTAGTGTTGCCAAACACAGGAGAATTATTATCAAATAATACACTCTATCCAAGATAAAACAATCATCTGGAGGAGGAAGTCAATCCCCAGCTCCATTCAGCAACAGGGTGAAACATGCCAGCATATAATACCACGATTCTGATAATAACTATTCTGATGGATATAGTCTACAAAAGGTGCAAAGGAAGAGCTTTCTCTCCAGACACAGGCGTGAAGGGGTTTGTTACCAATTTTTGTTTAATAAAAAAATAATTTATTGGAATAATAATAAAAAAAACCCAAAAATAGATTCTCTTTTCTGACTCCATCGCCAGTACTTGGCTTTTGCTTTGTGCAACATTTGGAGATGTTTTGTACATACAGTTTTGCTGCCTTCCAGTCATTCAGGGGTAACTAGACAGAAAGACAGAATGGCAAAAGCAGTAACAGAACTGCAGGGGGTGAAGGTGTTTTACTGCCAGTTATACTATATGCACAAGATGGTTCTTTTCCTTCTGTACATATTTTGCAATAATGATGTTGAAGACTTAGAAGCATTTATTTAATTTTCTAGCAAAAACATGAAAAATATAGAATCTAGGATCCTTTATCCAGGCCCAAAATGATGTTACTCACCAAACAGATTAATTTCCAGATTTGGTATTATGAAAGAAAAAAAGAAAGATTTAGCCTAGACTTATTTTTTCCTTTATGTTTTTAAAAGTCACTCTGAAAGGTCACTAACTAATTATTACATTTTACACATCAATACCCTTTTTGCTCCAAAACTCTCTGCAGACATTTTACTTTTTGTAGGTTGCAATGGACACATAATATTTTGTCAACACTCTCCACTGCCAATATCCTGTTATCCCCATGGGCCACCCTCGGGTCTCAAGCCTTGTGAACGCCGGCTCAGGAGCGCTCTGCTGCCTCCAGTCAGATTTCATTCTGCAGTGTGGGTGTAACAATTCTGGTTTCTCCCTGTGAATGCAGGTGACAACACTTCAACTGGACTAGATGATCTCTTCATGTTGTCCCTTCCAACTCTGACAACTGTCCACACTCTAGCCTGGTCAGCTAACACTTCTGTTATTAAAACCTTTCCTCGACACCACTCATGGAAAATTACATCAATTCATCTACTCAGTAATGAGAAAACATCTTCCTGTTTTATTAGCAATATGTTATTTTGGCAAGTACGCCTAATCTTTTCTGGGTAATTAGCACAACTAATTGTGAAGGAAGAACTGGCTTTAGGAAAACACAAGATAGAATGGAGAAACCTCCATCCCCATATCCTATGACTAACTGTAAAGGTAGAAAACTGATTAATCTGCATCCAATAAGTTAATGAGAAAATCCATCGTTACCCTGAGACTTCTTGTTTCATCTTCAATGTGATACATCAACTTATATATATAAGCTGCTTTATGCAATTTAAATTGCTAATTGTTCTAATCAGTTTATCAATTCACTTTTTTTTTTTGAGGTTGTGGGGGGGGTTTTGAGACAATGTTCCCTCATTGACAGACTAGAAGAGCAAGTGCAGGAGAGGCCTTACTCACACAGCAAAGAACAGCAGACTAGAGAAAAGACTGTAGCCAAGTGGACTAGCAAAAACATTCCTCTACCCCGCACTTAAAACTCATATATATTTATATATATATAAAATATATATATAAAAAAGTTGTGGAAATCCAGAAACAATTGTTTGAAAGCAAACAATTAATTTCAAATGCCAATTGCATTGTAACAATTTTCTCCAATACCCACAGACCTGGAATAGCAGGGCATATTATTGAGTCCTTTAAACTGAGCAGTTACACATTTTTCTCCAAAAATTATTTTTCACTTTGCGGTAAGCTCTGAGAGAAAAATCCTAGCACTGCTGAAGTCAGTGTTTACTTTACCATTGATTTTTAGAAAGATGGATTTTTACTGCTATTCCCCCCCACCACCCCCCATAGCTTGGAGATTGCACAGAGGGCATTGAAACGGATTATCTGTGTTTGTTACTGCACAACATCCAAAATAAGGAGCAATTAGAATCATAGATTCACAAGATGAAAAGGAACCAACATGATCAGTTTGACCTCCCAGCAATTTTATGCTATTTAATATGTTGTCTTCAAAACATTTAGTAGCCATGAAGCCACAGGTGTACCATGACTGCTGCTCATAAGGCAAAACATAAGTTGTTTCACTTTTGTTTTAGGTTTCTGTCACTCACTTCTTCATCACATCTATCTGGGGTGTTTTCTCTCTGTTTGGGTAATGCAGTCTTTGGGGAAGGCACTTCTTTCTATTGCATTTATACACTACATCTTGGCCAGCTGAGTCACAGTCAGCAGCTGAAATCTTTTTTCATATTATTTATGTGGCAGCAACACAAAACCAGAGGAAGATAATGGGAGATACTGCAAAGACCAAACTGAGTCACACTCTTCAATTTCATTTTAATTTCTGGATCTTATTCTCTTTTGACATTAACCAGCACTTAGATTTTTATTCCAGTGACAGCAGGATGAAGTGTTAAGAATTGGTTTTAAACAAATTAACAAAGACTTATCTGTTCACTCATACCACGTAAGAAAACAAAAAAATAAAATCACTTGGTTTGCTTACAATGCTTCCATTGTATGAGAGAAGCAGATTCAGTTCAAAAATCTTCACCAAGCAGAAATAAAAATCTATTTGACAGCTTGTAGTTCTACTGTCAATGGCAATACCCCTTGGAGTGCCTATCTCTTTAATGATCAAATGCTAACCTTAGTAGTGAATAGTATTTCTATCAGGCTACTTTATGTTGCTGGGCTTGCTGTCAGTTCACAATAGCTGAACAAGTAGATGATGTCAGTCAGAGTTTTCACTCTCCCTTACTTGTTTCCAATGAAAACTCAGAAATAGCTTAGTTCCAAATGAGTTCTAAAAATGACAAAGAACCTTATCGCAACACAGCTAGGCTGTTATCAGCCAAATCAGCAGTACTCTAATAGACAAAAAGTCTGTCTAAGAGGGCTTTTTTATTTGAATTAATGAACTAATATATTAGCCTGCTTCATCTCATGGTAGAATTTTAAAAGCTGCTTTGGCTGCAAGTTACTATACTCACAGTACAATAAAGTGCACTGATTTATAAGGACCAAATCTCTTAAGATGCAGAAGCCAGCTTGAGTAAAAGCTCAATAAATAAACTAACCAGTATGTGTGCATATCAGGAAAAAAAAATCACTATCAGAAGAAATAGAGAGAGAGTAAGAAAATGCATAGGTACAAAATTCTTTCTTCCTTGTTGGGTTGAACTCAAGCCTTCACATAGCAGTGAAATGCTGTGTCATAATACTAGAATTTGCCAAGTTACAACAGTGATCTAACAGCTGGAACGTGTGTAAGTGTTAACATGTGACAGTGTCTGAAATCTGGTAACATTCTCAGTGGTATAATTAAGAAACTGACCATGATTTGTAGGAGCTGATAGCATGAAATAGCAGAACAGAGAACGTTACTGAGATGTGATTAAAGACAAGCTCATATTATACATTTCAAGCAAAGAGGGCAAAGCCCATTGAAAGTTACTCCGGAAGTGATGAAAACATGTCCCTGCAGGCACTGCCAGCTTTCTTTTTCTTCATATATTTGTTTATATCAAATTAAAATGATCAGAGGAATAAGACAGATTAAAGGTCTGTATAGCCTGCTATACTATCTTTTCGAGCACCCAAAAACAGATGCATAGGGAAGAATATAAGAATAAGGCCAGAATCCATAATAATTCCCCTGGATGCTCTCTCAGCCTTCAGTACCCAAGCCAGAGGTGGTCTCCACGTACTGAGACACCCTCTACAACTTACCATGAGTTCAAGAGGAGACTTATAAAATGTAAACTTTGAACATAACATTTTGGTTCACGAGAAGAGGACCTCCACAGCCAAACTGGACCTTATGTGCAAGAACCATTACCCGCAAATAATCCTCACTGCCTACTCCTAAGAACTCCTGACCTTTACCATGTGCTAGTGTTGTTTTGAGAAGGAACAGGACTCAGCTACTGTTCCTGAAAAACCTACGGTGTTTTCAATATGAACGAGAAACAGAACCTGCTTTAAACAGAACCTGCTTTAGAAAAATGCCCTTTTCTTCATACACACTGAACAAAAAACTTCTAATCAGAAAAACCCTGGCATGTGGTGAATACAAAAAAAAAAAATGTTTTCCATCTTCTCTGCTAAATTCAATCCCAAGAGTTTTTCCATATTTAATAAGATACTACAGATAATGATTTTTTATTATCTACAGTGGGGTTTTTATTCATCATTTAGACCTTCAATTTTAATGGAAGAAATACTGAAAGTACAATGATTTTATTAAACAGGATTAAAAAAATACAACCTTATGCTTAATTGACTGACAACCTTTAGTATAAGACTCATTAAATCATATTTTTGTGACAGTACTGTGAGTAGGAGCCAGTTCTTCAGAAATGTTTTTTGAGAACCAGTTCATTTTCTATGCCCAGTATCTCTTCAAGACAAGTACCTCAGTCCTGCAAAAACTCTCAGGTACAGCATTTATTAGTGCCACATACTGATTACTAAGAGATTTAAAAGGTATCTAGTTTCCCAAGCCCCAGTGAAATATGGATATAGTAATTTATAGGCTGACTGTAGGTTATTATGAAATACACAAAGATATATACCACAGTCCAATAATTTGGAAGGAATTAAAAGCCCAAATCACAAAGAATAGCAGCTCTGAGTAGTTTGCGATCTTTCACAAGCATGTTTCTGTAAGCACATATGTGAATACATTAGACCTTAAAACAGTTGCCTGATTGGCAGAACAGCTCTTACTAAACTTCATAGCAAACAGGCTCGTTGCTTCGAACAAAAATCAACCATGTTTTTCACCAGATTCTTGTTAATGATGGAGTGCTAGTGACCCCTAGTGCTATGTTTATTCTGTGAAGCTGGATCCATCTAAGACCCATTGCAGGAGGTGCAACATATTTTCTCCTCTAAAATTAAACAAGAATTGGCATCTGCTGAAATAAATGACAGAAGTGTAAAGATGAGGAAACAGTAAAAAAAAACATTAGTACAAAAATTGGAACTTACAGTTTGTAAAGTTTTTTATTTATAGATATCAAATAATAGAGTCAGTCCCTTAAAGGACAGCAACTGATCACATTGCTTAATGTGGTTTCAAAAAGAACAGGATTATTTAAATTTGCTAAGCAAATGCTGTTTTGAAGGCCACAAAAAATATTTGTTTCCCTTGCTATATCTGTATTGCTATTGAAAAATTGTTGTTGCCCAAAACATTGGCAAGATTTTTCCGAGATATTTTTGTTTGTATACATAATTCTACATATGGTAGATCACACTGTATATTAAGGGTTTATAGATAAAGTGTAAGTCTAATAGATTTTTAATGAAGGATAAACCATGGTTATGCATGATGGGTTCTGTTATCTGCTTATAGGTAATATGCAACACTGTAGTGCTTATTACAATTTTTAGTAATATATCCATGTTGTAATGTTATTAGAGTTTAATAATTTATTGGCTCTTTATAAACTATTTATGAATGGAAGATTAAAATAAGTGTAACAAAATGAGTAGTTATATGGAGCCAAATTCAAATCTACTATATAAGAAAGTATATCTTTTAACACCAAATCTAATTTTGCTAATTTCATTCTTTTAGTACAGTAAGGGACAGGAATAACATACATCAAGTGGAAAAATCTTCATAATACAGAACTTTGTAAGATTTAAAGGTAATTTCCATGAAGATTTTTAAAGTTAAACAGTTCCTTTTTTTTTGTTCGCTTGTCTGGGGAGGAAGGAGTTCAAGATGTATAGTACAGACCTATATACCTCTTTCTGCTCGAGACTCCCTTAGATTAGAAAGATCAGGCATAACAAAGGCAGGCAGGTTTTGTTACAACAAACAAACAAAAAAAAACCCCACCACCAAAAACCCAAACCAAAAAAAAAAACCCCAAACTTGTAACAACACTTGCATTTAAGTTTAACATGTTGTTGTTAATCTTTATCAAAGGTTTACCCTCTCTAAAGTATCAGCCATCACTGAAGGCCTAAGAGCCACTTCAATCAAGCAAAGTGACTGTAAACTGGTAACTAAATTACAGTTCTTGAGATGTTTCACAAATACTCCAGGCCTTGTAACCGTTATTTTTTGCACAGAAAATGCTTGATCAACAATGTGGAATAAACAGGAGGTTAAAGTATTTGTGATATGTATAATACACATATTTACTTCAAGACTTACTTAAAGCAGGCAAATATTGCGCACGGTTCAGCTACAGTCACACACTGAATTTTTTGCCTTTATTTCCAAACCCCTCATTCTTATCACAGATGGGAGACCATATGGTAGGAAGCCCTTATAGTATATTGGAAACAGATTTCACATTATAGTAGATTTCATATTGAAACTGCAGAGTCAGTAAATGGGAGGAAGCAACTGAAGATATCTAGAATATTTTAACCTTCTTACTATAAACATTGACTGTCCTCACAGTTGGAGCTGCTGGAAAAGGAAATTGGGGAGAAGAAAATTACACTAGGTCTATGAACTTGTGGCAAAAAATCAATTATGAAAACAAGATTCCATTAAAAAGATACAAAGTTATATGCAAAATTAGAAAGTTAAGGGATTAGAACCTACAATGAATTTACAGTACCAAAATTGAAAGAAAAAGTAAAGAGAGAGAATAAGATGCTTTAGGAGATTTTAAAAGAAGATTAATTTTTTAATAGCTTGATCCTAAACTAGGTTTACCAGGAAACAATTTATGATGCTTAAAATTCTACCTGAAGGGAGTCGCTGGCATTTGGTGTGACAATACTGCTTTTCTAATTAGCAGTCCCCAGCCCCCAGAAGCAGCACAGTTTCGCTGTTACATTTGTTGTGAATAAAACTGCTCAGCAACTCTAAGAACCTACAAAAACCCATATGGAGGAAGTGAAAGTTTGGTTTCCTCTTTCTGTTTCTACAGGGAAAATGGAATGTAAACTTTTAAATACATGGAGCTGAGTTGACACTGCACTCTAGTGTATCATAAGAGAAACAGTCCTGCAATGGAGACTGCCTGTTAGAGAACAGGCAAAAGAAGTAGTTTGACTGTTTCTTGAGACACCAGACAACATAGACTAATGTCAAGCCAACTTAAAAAAAACACAAACCAGAAGATCAGTGATTTAGTTTGACTCTTTATCTTCCGCAATAGTTTGCTTATTCCCCAGGACAAAAGTCTTTACCAAAGAATATCTTTCAACTATAAACAAAGTTTCCAAACAATCAATTAAACATCAGTCAACAGATATCTTACTGGAAATAGCTTGTTTTTCTGTAATTAGAGGCCTTCCCACAGCTGCCATCCAGCTAAAATACATTAGAAAATGTAGGAAGAACATTGACTATTCTTTCATTGGGCTGAACAACGTTAATTCTATTGTAAAATTGAATCTGAAAATTCCCTTCCTCCACATAGATTATGTTTTCCTGATTCGGGCTGTCATCCACAGCATTATTCATGCCCTTACACACGCAGAGGCTTGAGAACTGTAGCATTTTCAGTTACCCTCAAAAAAAAAGACAACCCAGAACATTTTGCTTTTGCTCTTATAACACTGAAAGAAACACTGTTTATTACTACTTTAGCCACCAAGACTTGAGTAGGATTTTTAGTTTGGAATATAAAGCTGCAGATATCCAGAATGCTAGTCACTCCATTACCTGTCCTGCTTCAACTTGTAGGAGACCAGTAAGGGATGCCTAGGCTCAAGGTCACAGTGACTCAGTGCAGACTGAAACTTTTGTGAAGTTTTCACTCTGAAAACTACTTTAAGTTCACTATATTTTTGGGGCTACTAAACTGAATGCTGCTGCCTTTCATGTCACTTCTGTTCCAGCAAGGTCAGCCATTCCTGATAGAAGCTGCCTGAAGTTTAATTGCTTATGTGCCTTATGCTATGCACAGGCCCTGGTTCTGTTCGTGCTGCTGTACAACAGCTGTTCTCCAGACAACCCTCCATTGCAAAGGTTCCTGTAGCCTGCTGGTCTCTTATACTCAAAAGCATCTAGCTTTAATAGAATCTAGTTTATTTTCTCTGAAACCTTGAGTCAGTCTAACATATGAAGGTATTAACTCTATGCAAATGCCCAATAACGTTGTAATATAAGCACAAAAATAAAATCCTCTGAAAACACAACAGACTGAGTTCTCAGCCACCAGCTCAGAGTCTATTGAGGGCAAACACACAGCTCAGAGAGCACCTTAGTGGCTAAGGTCATTAACAACTGTTCTTTCCTGAGGTTAATGAACAGAAGCAAACATCTTCTGTGAAGTTAATGCTCCCAGGAAATGCCCTGAGTCATGATCATTACCATGATTTATATTCAGTATAAATGCATTCCATTCAATTTATAGCATTTTCTACCTCAGCATCTCAGAAAGGCTTACAAATATAACAGCATTCTTATTCCTACATCTTAAGAAGATGGAAAGCGTAAACATAACAAGAAATGAAGTAACACACGTAGGTCACAAATTATTGTAGTACAATAGGAGCAAAACCTGGATTTCCTTAGTTATATCTATTATTGTGAAGATTTTTAGAAAAATTGTTCACGTTCTCATTTTCCCAATTAGCTTTACACGTGCACTAACATGCAGAAGACAAGTTCGATTTCACAAAGAATTTTACATTCTATTCACTCTGTAAAAACCTTTTCTTTCTGTATCAACTCTTATAACAAATACAAAAAGGAAATATAAAAATGAAGCTGTTACAAACTGAAATACAAAAACATTTCACTCACATTGGTTCAACTATTTTTCCTGGTATTCTTCCAAAACAAGATTCCAGTTAAATTGACCAAATCTCATGAGGTATTTTCATATCAGCAAAACGGAATATGGTTCCATCTACGTTTCCCTGACCAGTGCGAGTGGCAGATAAAGTGCAAAGGGATGAAGATGTGGGAGAAGATACTTTAAGAGTAAATACACCGATACCCTCTTTACACTTGAAGGACAGATATTAGAGTTGTTGTAGATCAGTTTTGTTTTAAACATTGTCTCAGTGCTTATCAATAGTCCAAAAGGCAAGTACAAATTTAGGTATGTTTATGAGTAAATGCAGTAATCACAAGACCAAAAAAAAACCCCAAACCAAAAAAAACCCCACAAACACACAACCAAATCCAACCAAAATAATAAAAACATCAACCAAGAAAAAAACCCATAATAGGCATTTCAGAGTTAAAGCAAACAATTGGAAATTTGGAAAAGTTGATAATATAATCCAACGTTTTCTAATTTTGCTAGATCATTTAGGCTAAATTCCTGTTTAACCCATTATAAAAAAAGTGATATGCATCTTCTGACAGTTGCTTGCAAATAGTAATTAATTAATTACATATTTACAAGAATTTACCAGAATATAATCTATTACACCAATAAAGTACCATCAGAGTCTCACTAACCTGGTAATTTTACTGTCATAACCTAATATATAGTTATGTCAAAGCTGCAAGTGAATATAAACACTTAAAGACTCTGTTTCACAGACTAAAGTATTTCTTGGAGTAAATGTAACAACCATACAGTTGTGCTGATTGTAAAGTTCGTTTATACAATCTTTCTTGCCACAGACAAGATGCCACTGGTATCTTTGCCTCTCTCCTTCAAATAAATCTTCAACAGCTAACATTAGCTTCTCAATAAAAACCTTTCAATTTACAGCCTATTTCTGCCAAACTGGGTAGAATTTCTTCACTGCTGTGAGGACAGGGACTTACTGCATGCAAAGAGCACAAGATGCCACCCATAGATTTTACTTTGCAGACATACAGGGGCTGTTCGTGACACAAGGTTCTGCCAACACCTGCTTTCTTTGAAGAGTTCCACTGGATTCACAATTGAATACATGTTTTCAGAGGGCCAAAGAGACTGCATTTTTATTATTAGATCCCTTTTCTGAATGAAGGATTCCTAAGAAAATCTCATAACTGGGCTTATTATTACAGATATTTTTGATTAAAAGTAGTCCTTACAACAAACAAGTTTAAACTAGGTATTGTTGCACTGCCCATAAGGAATGGGACAGACAGTGACTGTACTTTGTCACGTTAGCATGACTCGATTTATCTGAAATCTTCAGCTACTTAAAAGCAATGAGGACAACTTATGATTTACTTCTAGCAAACCTGCAAAAAACGCTTAAGGGATGTAGCCAAGATCTGAGAGCTCTTGTAAAAGCTCCATAGGAGCTAAAGCGTAGAGAGATACTTCTTTTCTGCTACGATGATCAACTAGAATGCTCAACTTCTTCAGGTCACTAGAGAAAGAGTGTTATTAAATTTATAGCACATTCATGATCTTTCTTTGAGCATCAGTGAAGCACAGCCGATGTTATCTCACTTTGATAACTCAGACACATGAAAAACCAGTAAGGCAATTGAGAGACATGACTAACAGAAATACCAGGATTCAATCAGTTCTCTATAGTTCTAACTGTATAACACCATTGAAGATCCTGTGTTTATTTAAAAAACCCAGAACAGGGAAGGCACTGACACATTGCCATACCAACACTGATATTTTACCATGAGCACACTACAAGCATAATAGTACAAACACAACAGCCTACTGCATCTTTGTTATAGCCTCACTTGTACATAACTATTTTCACTTGCTCATCTGCCTAAAGCTTGTTTTTCAGTAAAAAAGACTAAGAGTTTTCTAAAACAGGGAAAAATAGCTCTGCTCTAGTACAATCTTTACAGGAAGCTAATTAGCCCTCTTACAAGTAATTAAACCACTAGCAGGATACCCGATTACCTGTGTGTGAGAAATCCTGCCATCAGCAAGGAATCATTTCCAACTGCTTCCTCTCCCTGAGATTTTAAAAGCTGCCAACCCTCACCTAGCAACAGCTCTGAACCATGACCTTCCCAAAGTCAGGACTGGGCAAGGCTGAGCTAGTCAATGCCCTAATTAGTTACAGCTGCTCATAGTTCATCAGCTGTAGGTAATCAAGTGCAGATGAGCCTAGTTAATCTGTGAAGTAAACAGGTACAGCTGGGTTAGACAATGAATAGGGCCTTGCCAAGTAGGCACAGCATGGTCACTTGGGGCTGAAAGGATTGGCGATTGGAGTCACTGTTTGGTTTTTATTTATTTCCAAAATGCATTCAAAAGCAAAGCTAAAGTCCCAAGGAAAATGTTCTCTGAGTTTAGTTTAAAATCACAGCTAAATTCCCCCTTTTCAGAATTGTGGCTAGTGAGCTACACTGGACTACAAAAAGATAAGAGGTGACCTTCAAGAGATTAATAAAAGAATAATGATTTCTATGATACAGTTCCAGTAAGAACTCTGCTAATTTGACACGAGCAATATCAGCATAGTTATACTCTAAAAGATTTTAGGTACCAATTCCAATCAACTATTACAACAAAACAAGCTTTATTCTGATGTTCATGGAACTATTTGGGTTGAGCTCTACTTTTACCTAGTCTTTTTGATTTTCACAAGAAATCCATCCAATAAAAGACCATGTAAGATGGTTATATGAGCTTTATCCTTTTCAAATGAATGATAAAAAATAAGAGGGTGGTGTCTGACTCAGCCTCTTATTTCTATCTTTCTTGCTTTCTGTTGGGAAAACTATCCTTCCCATTTCTTCCATATGGGAGAAGTTTCTCCCATTACTTCTATAATGAACATCAGCTCACACAGGTGGTTACATGGAGGTCAGAAAGGCCTTCTATGTGCATTGCTGATCATCAGTGGGAGTGAGGGTATTTGTAATCTGGCACTAATTGATTTTTTAATCTGTGATTTAGAAAGCAATTTATTACTTAAATTATGTCCAGCATCGTTTCATGTTGGTTTATACTCCAAAGCTTAAACTGACATTAGTCAGGCTAGTGCCACCATTACACAGTAAGTAATAATCTCAGCAATGCATGTTTAGGTGATTTAATCAAACAGTATCAATTAGGATATGTAATTGATGCAATTCATATTATTTTATCTGAAGTGATGCTATATAGGAATGAACACATTTTTTCTTTGTTTTCTGTGCTGCTGAGAATCTCGTAGTCCAAGGCAAGTGCAATTTTGCTTATTGGACTATTTATATAAAGTAATAGCTATTCTGTCACCACCTCGTTTTTTTACATTTACAGAGTTTAACATTCCTTTCACAGTACCCATTTCATGTGCAGAAATAAAGCTCTCTTCCTGGAACATTATTGCCAGCTTTTAATAGCCATATTTAATCTTTGTTTAATAAGTAGTATTCCAGAAAAATTTACAAGTACTTGTCAGAAAACATTGCAGGATCTTGTTACATTATTAGAGTTTTATATTGATTAAACACATGGTCAGTAAAAGGTGTAATAAAACAGCTGTCATTATAAAATGAGCCCACAAGGTAAGCTACATCCTTTTGCAATTCTTATTTTATTTAAAAGCAGCTGATTTCACTTCCATTTATTTGTTATACTCTTTCTATGTGAGTTCAGTACATTTTAACTGAAGAATGTGGCATAGTGTTGTAACAACTCTTATGCTGCAGGACACTAAGAGGTATTGTTCTTAGCAAATATTACATTTGAAACAGGTATTGGTCCTTTCAAGAAGTCTCTTATAAACTTCGCTGAATGAAATATTAAAGCACAACATAGTTGTTTAGATTACACTAAACTTTGTAAATAGTCTGATCAGAAAATGGACTATTTATGTCACTCAATGTCATAATATGTTTTCTTTCAAAAGTCATTGTAGTTAACAATAGAAATTAAAGCTGTGCACTCCTCAAAGGTGGTTATTAGCCTATCAAAACAATGAAGTAAACCAAACAGCATAAATAGTTAACACACCTCCATTCCATCTAGTTAAAAAGATGAAAATGAATAAACTATTTGTCATGTAAGAAGGACACAAATGATGTACGCTATGCACATTAAGCAGCTAAGCTATTAAATGAATTGTGCCATTAATAAATAATTTAAATTATTTTGCCTATGTTAGATAAACAACACTTGCATTATAGCAATTAGGAACTTTTCTACTAGCAAAAGCAAAATAATTTTAATCCCAGACTATACAAGAATGCAGATCAGATGGTCTGCCAGGCCATCATCCACCAAGCAAAGGGTGATGCGGCAAGAAACTAGATTGTCCGTTGTGGCATCGTTAGGGGGTATGATTTGTGAGCTGCAAGTCCGCACTGACATGGTTTTGCTTCTAGACCAAAGCTGGCCTCCCTACACAATGCAGCACGGCAGGATGTGGCCCAGCAGCTCCCAGTGCCACTGCGGCAGAGATCTGCCCACTGTCCTCCAAAAACCAGAGGACCGATGGGTTTCTGAAGCCCCCCAGCCCTAGCACTTTCTTACTTGTGGCAAGCTTAGCAGAACTTCATATCTGGGCAAAGATGTAATTAGCCTAATAAAACTTAATCAGTTCTAACTGGCACCTCAACAACTCAAATTCCACAGTTTCTATTTTTAATGATTTTTTTGAAACTCTCTCTTAGAGTGCAAATTATCTTTGTGCAAAGAGCCATAGTGAAATACATACAGACTGTTGAAGCTGGGCAAAAATTTACAGAATTTTCAAAGCTGAGTTCAACTCTATAATGAAAAAGAGGCTATAGCTCATTTATTTCATTTTTGTGGTGCAGCCCCATTTTCCAAAATAGTTGTTTCTTTCCCTTAACACTGTCAATACCCCTGTAAAATCAGTTATGGAAGTATGGACTGTTTTTCAATGTATTTTTTCTTTTGTGTTTAGACAATACCACAAGCTTCTATAACTGCCAGTAGATGAAAAAAAAAAAAAACCACCAAAAAAACCAACCAAACATTAATTCCCAAACAATTAGAGGGTTCTTGCAATGGAATAGTATGTTCCTTGCATTAAAAATAAAGCAAATAAAAAAAAAATATTTATCCAGTGTGTTCTTTTTTTCCATTTTTAAATGTAACTATACATTCTTTCCCTATGTAAGATATCATGGTGCATGTATATACTTTCCTTCTCTTGCAAGATCATCTACTCTACATATTAATTTTTTTTCATGAAAAATTTCATTGGATATAAACAGGAGTTACAGCATAACAGCTCAGCATGACTGCTCTGGACACTACTCTTTTCTGCACTTTTGAGATCCAAGTGTGATTTTTGAAAAACTGTAGAGACTGCAATAGTTTCTTGTCATTACCTTAGTTTTCCAAGCCAAGAACAAAGAATTATGAATTTCAAATCTGTATCTTTTCAATCCACTGAGCATTTGTGGCTGTGTTTTCATCTAAACTAAGACTGCGTGTCAATAAATGGTTGAGGCAGACTTGATGTATGTTTTTCTTCCCCTTCATCTGCTCCTAATAGAGCTGCCCCCCCTTCAAACATTAGTCACTCAGAAAAGAGCATTGCCTTATTACACTTTTTGTTTCTTCATTAACTCCATCCAAGTGACCCCTTGAGTGTTGTAAAAGCTTATCATCTATCTCCTAATTGAATCAAAGTGACACCAGACAGCATACTGCATACAAAAGTCAGATCTTTCATCCTTCCAAAACAAAACAAATTTGAGCACTCCAGGATTTAGCTGTGTGTTAAGACTAGACGTACAAATTTGATTATCCACTCCATGGTTGATGGGAGCAAAAAGTTCCAAACCAATGCTATTGGAAAAACTACAACAAAATTCAATATTCCCTCCCAAAATTTTCCCCTCTTGTATTCAGGATCTACAAAAACCTTAACGTGTCTTGTTCTAAAGTATTTTTTAAAAAAGAAAAAAAAAGCCTAAAATGTAAAACACAAACAGACCCCCATCCCAATTAGAAAAGTAGTTTAAATCTCATTATTCGATACAGCTGAATCTTCTATTCATTTAGTAATCTGAGAGACATCTGACTCCACTGAAAGAGCCAGTTTGAAACAAATTGAAATATACATAAAAGAATACACACAAATCAGTCTTTTAATAAGTAAATAAAAACTCACTAGTAACTCCTTATAATCAACAATGCTTAGGAACTGTGGTTATTTTAGGATTACACAAAAATGGCTAGGGATAGAATCTAGTTATAGAAAATATCCTGCTCAATTTCTTTTAAGATAGTGATCTCATGAAGATATAAATGAAAGCAGATTTTGGCCTGTAGTGCAGACTTGCACGCACACATCGCTTGTAGCATACGCTCTTAGACCAGAGGATGAAAAATCTTTTTGCTTAACTCAACTGGAAACCATACAGTGTGCATAAAGTAGCTATTTATAGATTACATTTCCTTTTCAAGTAATTTGGTGGCATTTTTAATTTACAGAAGCTATAACATTAACTGTAAATATTATAAATAAGAGCAATGCTGCTATCATAACAACAGCTCTTAGCCTATAGATCACTTATACATTCTCTTATGCCTCTGCCGCAACTTAAGTAATTCTTTTCCAGCTATTTATTTTGATTTCTTAATCTTCAGTATGCTTGGCAGAAAAACTGAAAGAAAAAAACAGGAAGGGCATAGAAGGTTGCAGTTAATGCAAACATGCGGGGGATTGTTTTTGTTAGTTATTGTTCATTGCATTAACAAAATTTTGTGAAGCTAGGACAAAAGGGATTATTCCTGATGCTTATATTTTCTTATAAATATTATGGAAGCCAAATGAAGAATCATTTCTTATGTGATAGATTGTTGATATTTTCTTTGAGTGAAAAATGGATTTATAGGTTTAGATATAGAAGGCACTATTGAATTGAACCCTGTATCATGTGAAAACATTGGGTTTCTGATGAGATTTAGTTCTTCTGATTTCATAGAACTAGAATTTTTTAAGTTAAATGGATCATCATCTGCATAAAATATGTCCCACAACAGATATGTCATGTTTCACCTTGTGTCTCTGTTCCTCATAAATAAATGAGTCAGTATCTTTCATTTGCAATATCTGCAACTGGTCTAAAAAGTCATAATTTTATGCAGGGTTTTAGAAATCTTCATGAGACTTTGTCATCTCCATATCATCCCATTTATTTTTAAGTATTAAGAATTAATGTAATAATAGATATCCTAAGGTTTGGCTAAATACTAAAACTTATTACAACTACCATTCCTTTTGTACAACATATACATCAAAGAGAAAAAAATGAAGATGACTTTTGCAGTCCTTTATTTCTGCTTTTCTGACTTATAATTAATTTCTACCTTGAGGCACTCAGTGATGGAATAAAATGGCTCTCACGGAAGAAGCCTATTTTAAGTAAGGAAACTGCAATTTGCAAACTTTGTACAGTACCTCTTACATAGCAAAAGTTGCAGTAGTCATATTTAGTCACAGTTTTCATGTGGAAAATGAGTACCAAAGCCATCAGAATAAAGTCTTAAAAATGCCAATTGTGAGTCAATACTGCAAATTGGGGATTTAATGTATATGCCTAGTGTGTAGACTGGCCATCACTGAAGTAAAAATTTTTATGAGATGCAGGTAGATAATGCAGAAAACAGTCAAAAGAATTCAAAAAGAACTGCTACTACAGTCCTTTCCTTTTTCTTTGTGACCCACATATTATTAGTTTATACATCATACGAATTGGAGCAGTGTGTAGGGTGTTAGCCATAACTGGGACTACATTGTGCAGATTGTGGCATAAATGCAGAAAAAATTGCATTTTAAATATCAAACATTAGCAATAAGTTGCCCCAGGATGGATTCAAGGCATAAACATATTGCCAGATGTATTTGGTGAGGTTTTTTTTTAAAAACAGCAAAACCTTTGAAGTAACTAGAGATAAGAGATCATCGTGTGAATACTTGGAGGGCTGGGAGTGCTGCCAGTTCCCCTGGGTGTCAAATCATGTCCTTTGCCATTGACTACAGGCATAGCTAAATACAAGGCAGAGCAGAGGCCCTAGGAGAGAAGAGTCCTGGAACTACTATAGGGACAGAATCTTCAACAAATAGGAGTGTCTAACGGCATGAGGCCCTCACACAGCTATTGTAAATGCTGCATTAAATCTATTTGTCTATTCTATAAAAGGATTTGCACACTGGCATTTGGGTACCAAAGTCTACATGTTTTTAAATTGCTAAGGCATTTCTCCCTTGACTTTAGGAAAAACGAGGGGTACCTATTGAAGCTGCAGAGGTTGTTTCAGTCTTCAGCTTGTAGCAACTGCAAAAGAGTTCACAGCTGATTTGCAGGCCAGAGGTGGATAGGAGAAACATTCCTTTCTTTGCTGTAGTGTCTAGAATAAGGGCTGACACTGAGCACTAAATGAAGAATTTAATTTTTGTTCAGCAGCTATACATATACTGGTATGAAATGCTGGGCTGCTTTTGGAACACTATGATCTTGGCTTGCTACTGCCTGATTTACAGAAAAATTTGTTATGATCAAATTTGGTAACAACACCAAGCCAAAAACTCTGGTGATAAGAAAAACTTGGTTCTTCTATTTTTCAAGCAAGATCAATCAAAATTTGTCCTAGCTAGCAAAAAAATCAGCTTGCAACTGGCAAAAGAAGTCTGAAAAATAAACTGGACCTGTACAGCTCTTCTGAGCTGCACGTTACTTACTGTCTGCTACCAGGAGGAAAATAATTCATCATGATAAAAACAAACATGCATTTTAAACTTGCTTGGCAATGAGGATGTTCTTATTTGCATAATGATGGTTATTTGAATATGATGAGAATTTGCCTGAGCTAGATTCAAGCTCAAACACATTCAGATGTGATACAGTCTGTACAATTTTCTCGAGGATTGCAATTTAATACTATTTATCTAATGAAAGAAAAATAAATATTGGCTGTAACATCCCATTATGCTCGAGAGCTGGTTTTAAATTACACTTGAATAAAGTAACTGAGTGTGGGATGTTTGCATTTCCTCAGGGAACGGTAACACTTCCCAAAATGGTGAAAAATATCATCCTTTTCTGAGTAGCCTGTATGTCAATAAGACAACTGCAGAGATAATACTAACAAAGTGGGGGCCTGTTGCACTTTCAACATTGAATACCAGCCATGAACCAAATATTTCACCAATATAAAAAATACCAGAGTCTTAAAGCCAACTTTAAAAAAAAAAATAAGATACTTAAAGTATTTAGAAACTGGTAAATAATCATTAACAATGTTTATACTAGAAATGACACACAAACTTTAAGAAAGGAGGATTGGTCATTGGAACTATTTAGTAAGGAAAGCTGTGGGTGGGACATTATTTAGGGAACTCAGTGTTCCCCTTAGTTCTGATACAGGCATTTCTAGGCTGTTATGCAAACGACCAGAAGAAATAAGTTCCTGTCAGTTTTATGTCTATTCTTATGTAAGTGTGAAAAAAGATGTCCATATAGAGGGAAATAATACCATTTACAAATATCTTTAAATTTTGTACTTTCACCCCAGCCTGACATTGTGACACCCTCTATTACACAGGACAATCTCCAATTTTATTTCTGAACACTCCTAAAACCTTGGTGAGGTACAGTTCTAAATCATAAGTTTGCTATTCAACCTTCATATCAAGTATAAGAATTTTTACTATTTTATTTTAGGAAAAAATCTACATTTTTTCAGGATATTGGATTACACCTTTAGTGAGAAATTTTAAAACTTCAAGATTTTCAAAAGCATATTGCAATGGGAAGCACAGACATGGATAAACTGGTGTTGAATGTGTAACCAATTTGCAATAGACCTACATATAAGTCCATCAAATCAAGCCAGCATCTGGCTCTTGGTAATTTCAGATGTCGAAGTGTTTTTAGCAAGGATGCAATTTTCTGGTTGCAGAGCCCTATAGCTGTCTTGCCAAACCTTAAATGGTATAAGACTGAATTCTGTACTGCAGATGTTGTGGATATTTAACTAGCAAATCCATTCACATGAGCAAGATTATTTTATTTATGTCTTCAAAGGAATAAGAAAAAGATATACCTAAACTCAGTTCAAAGCTGATCCTACTTCAATTAAAGGTTATGGGTTTCTTTGCTGATGAAGTTAACCTAAAATGACTTAATTATTCTAATTATGTCTTGAACAAGACTGTCAAGAAAGCTTTGTGCTTGTAAAACAAGAAGTGTTCCTGCAAAACAATTGAACTATCTGAAACTAATAATGCACCTCTAAAACAGAAAAGGATACAAACTAGTATTTTTATTGCAATTCTAATAAACTCATTTGTAAAGTTAGATAAATTCATTAAATGGATATTTGCTTAATTTTTTTTATGACAGCTTGCTCTGAACTTCATGAACTTCCATTATAATCTTCTGCTGTGAATCCACCAAATCATAGAAGCATCTACAGCTCTGAATAAAATTCCCAAAACTTTAATGGAAAGTCAGCAGCCATTTCAGTTGCATTGACTGAAGCTGCCATCCTCCCACATGTAAATGTCTCTACAGCAAACCATCTCAAAAGTCGTTATCACTTCAGACTTGTTGCCAGAAATTATGGCTCTGTCCTTCAAAGCTAGGATTCTCTCTTATGTTAATCTAGTTCATCAAGCAGGTCGTTAATAAAGATAATTACAATTACAAACCCAGTTCACATTTCAGAGAATTAATTTGCAGAATGTGGCATTGTAATCTAATATACAGAATAATTTAGCATTATATAAATCCACTTGTCAACTCAAGAACATTTAAAAAAAGGATGACAGTCTTCTTAACATCTAGTGCCTCAATACACTAATCTTTTTACCTAAACTGATACCATTGGCCTTCTCCACCATGGTGTGCAGACATTGTGGCTTTGTTGGCAATTGAATGTCAAGAAGACATTTTGATCAGTTTTTACAGTTCAGTAGTGCCATTATTAAGTCATTATCCTTGCTGTTACCTCTAGAGGGGTTGAAGGAAATGGAATTTCACTCATGCAACTTGATAAATCATTTCATTTAAAAAGAAGGGCAGAAATTCTTCCTCCTGCAGTGGCGTACCAAACAGAGTGCCTTGCTCAAAAGAGAAGTCTGAATAAGACTGAACATTTGAAACTACCGTTTTAGTAAATGTGATGAAATAGAAGTGACTGTAACCGTAAAGTGGGTTAGCACAGTTCAAATAATAATTTAACAGGACAGCCTTACCTGTCTGGAAAGGAGCTTGTGAGTTCATCTGTTTATTTATTTATTTAATCACACATGAATGGCCAGTCTGCCATCATTTGCCATTCACACTGTGACCTATTTTAAAGCTAGACCTTTAGCTAGCTTTATGTTATTGCATGTATGTTACCTGTCTTTTGCTAATTCCTAACATCCCACATTGCAACTCTGTCAGCATATCCTAGACTTACCATGGAAATAATTTAGACGAAAAAAAATAATATAAACCTCCATATTATGTGGAATCTACTAAAATCCAAGGGTAAAAAGTACTCAATTTGCTAAGTTTATCTCAGCACCTCAAATATACTTCACCAACTCCTGAAGAATTTTCTTACACACTCATGTGAGACAAGAAATAAGTCAGTTTTACTGCCCTTCGCTTCAAAAATATCAACTCCAAAATAAATTTGAGAGAGCATTACAGCAGATGAATACTAGAGAGCTCTCTTGGGAGCAGTAAGTGGTACATAGAACTTCAAAGGAAACAGGAAGTCAGTGTTGAATGAAGCACTTATACCACTGTTATTAAATGGACAAAATCTAAACAGCAGCACTACATGGAGCTTCAGCTCTGTGTGTACTCAGGAGTTCACTGGATTCTGGAGGCTTCGAGCACTGAATTTGAAAGTAGCTTGTCTTTGTGGCAAGCAGGCCAGGATGCTTTATGGCAGCAGGCCTGGATCCTAACTGTGTTACACCAACTAAGCACCTGGGCATGTGTCTCATTGAGGATGCAATTCTCAGCTGCACAAGTAGCCGGCCACAAGATGGCTTGGATAGGCATTTCTTCTTCCCAGTTCAGCATTTTTATTTTCATAGATACTTAAATATTCCTAGCAAGTGTACTCTAGTTCTGCCTCTTCTGTGTTTTCATGTGGCAATTTTTGTATTTAGGACTTTAATACCTGTATCACAGATTTACATCCCATTTTGTATTCAGGCCCATAACCCAAATACTACCTTTAAGTTTGAGTTTAAGTCTTCCAGCCCAGGCTTACTGCAAAAATTAGAAATAATTTTCTGTATATTTTGCATACATGCTTTTTTAACAAACTTAGCAGGCATATTTATGTTAATTTCTAGTATTTGCCTATGCTCTAATATATACAAGCATCAAAACTACCTCACTTATAGTAACATGTTTCATCTGACATACAAGTTAAAACATTTAAAATCAGGCTAAAGGTCAATTTTAGTGACATAAATACTTCCAGCATCCTAGCAATTTACCCTCTACCATTTCTCATCTGTCTTTCACAATCAGGTCTCTCTAGCCTTCTAAGCAACCTACTCTCCTGACGTCTGAATCGAACACCAAAGAGTGTTTCAACAGACTACTTTCCTGTGAGATTTTTTTAAAGATAATTTTTTTTCATTTAATTTGGCATGCCTCTCAAATTCTCCATTGTAATTCACTTCCATTTTCCTCATAGACTTATAACAGAATGACTGATGGATCATGCTGATTTTGTGTCTCTTTACAATAAAAGAAAAGATAAGCCAAGCAAGTCTTTTTGTTTTTCCCTGAACATAACATTACTAAACACAGAAGGAAGAAAGTAATTCTTGCCAGAAGGTTTCAGAGAATTAAATCAAATGCTTCAGGTCATTATCTTCAATAATGGCCAAGGTTTGCCCAACCTGTTTTTAATATCACAGGTACAGTGAAAGATCAAAAAATAGCTGATTGTGTCTGTTTCATATTTTTTAAGAAGTGTCTATTTTCATTGAGAGCAAGAGTTATGACGACAAGTAGAGTCCTTTGCAGGAAGACACCATCTCAGAGCAACAGTGCTTTAGATCAAGCCCGCTAATTAATTCTGTTATCAGAGAAACCATCACACCATCAAGGATTTGTTGAACTCTTACATGTGGAGACAGCAAGACTGTTAACAAGACACCTTGTGCTTCCCCAAATGTTCACATTGCAGAGTTCCACCATTAGGCAGAATGAGTTCTGTGCTTATTAGCACAAAAGACAGCAGTCAGCTGAAACCCTCAGCACAAACTGGAGAGGAGCTGATGTCTCTGCTAAGCCAGATGGGAACAGTTTAGACCAAACAGACCTGAGTTTGCACAGGTTGGTAAATAACGTGCTTGAAGCACATTGGGTTTTGGATCTTTTTTGATTATTTGAAATTTTTTTTCGTCAAGGTGGTTAGTGTTCTTTGTTCAGATGCAATATATCCATTTAGGAAAAAACCTCAAACTATACGCCCACTCAAATATAACTATACCAGTAATCAAATACACAGCTATTTCAGTTTTCCCAGATCATATTTTGAAGACTTAAGCAAGCAACAATTTCCTGCTTCTCTAGCAAATTAAATTACCAAATCCAGGGACATTTTCAATGCAAGGAAAGTTCAAATAATCCATGTGCTAAAAGACAGTATTAGACTCCTGCATGTGTCAGAGAGATTCTGCAATATGCTGAATACTTAGGGAAAAGAATAAAAATTTAATAGATGTGTATGATCCTGAAATGTGTTTCCTAATTTAAAGCAGCATCATATCAATGAAAAATTTGTTGTAGCACATGTGGATTTTCACTGTAGCCAAGTGATATCCTGCCACTGAACCAGAAATTTTAAAAATTTTAAATTTTAAAAAATACATCATACTGCCCACCATATGATACATAAAGCAGCTGGCAGATAATGTTACCTGAAGGCACTAAATTGATCAGGCCCTCCATCAGAAAGGAAAGTGGGCTTAACTGTGTTCACAGACACATATCTGGAATACAATTTGAAACAAAACAAGGATTTGAAGAGCAATTGCTAAAATAAATCCATCTTCTGTAGTAAAATTGCTGCTGCTGATTGCATCTTACAAGTTCATATCAAGCTATTTCTTCCCACATGCTATGCAATTTACAATTCTCTTCCTAAGGGGGGGAAAAAAAAAAAAAAGAAACTTTTCCTTGCAGGTAAATACTATAATTTCATTAGGTATGCTCTTACTATTCATATCTCTTATTTTGGTCCAATAAAAGTAAGTTCCCCTCATTACATATAGAGAAATTCCTCTGAGAATGTCACAGCTGGAACAGGCCATGGGGGTATTTAATGTAATGACTGGAAGTCCTGATGTTCTTGTTTCTGATCTGAACTTAGAATTTATGCCCAAGTGGAGCACAGGTTGTGTGACATTGAATATCCTCACTAAAAGGTCTATCAAACCTGGTTGCAGTGACTTTACATGTTACTGCCCCTTCCCATACACCTCACTTCATACACAGGACATGACCACTAGAACACAATGAACGTAGCTTTGCACCCTATTTCAAGTCTGTCTTCAGAACCTGTTTAAGCTAAAAATATCAATCTTGCATTGCAATGGTTAAAAGAAGGAATATCTTTATCTTCTGCAGGTTGATCAGATGAGATAAATCCTCTTAAACCACTGCAGGAAGACTGAAATGTGTTTATATGTTAATGTCCCGAACTAGAACATCAAAAATATTTTTCTAAACACAGAAAAGCTAGTCTTTTGATAGTACAAAACTTGTTCATTTGCTTGCCAAACAGGCCCAAGTATAGATGTCCAAACTGTATTTTCATAAGGAATATTGGCATCCCCACTGACAATATGATATAGACATACTCTTGTGTCAAAGAGTTTGCAGATCAATAGTAAAAGAGCAGCCCTGCATTCATAATCATGGTCAGAGTAGAATCACTTTGCTGTAGGGTTAGCTTTGGAGCTAGAGTGACATTGTAACACAAATAAAAACAACTTGATTTTAAAGTTTTATTTAGAATATTTTACAAAAATATTTGCTTGCTTCCCAAACAGGAAATAGTCATTCTGTTTTAGAAAATATTTTGATATTTCAAAATGTAAGGCATTGACAGGGGTGAGGAAATGATCACAGCAGCATTTCTGCATAATGAAGCAAAGTGTAACAGTTTGACTCCATTGGGCTATAATTCACTGAAGCAGCTATAGATATAAAAATACTAGGCATTTTGTGGTAGCTTTTCCTTTCCCCACACTGGTTCGTTTTTGCTCTGGGAACATAGTATATTGGTGGCAATTTATATGCTAATGAATAAAGTGGTATATAAATTGTCTAACTGCATATTAATGAAGAACAAGTTACGATGTCTTTATGCAGTGGAGAGAGAAGCATTTTCTCATCAACTGTTGATATCTACTTCTTGGACTGTTCTCTAAATCAAAATTCCCATAAACTGAGTAGAAGTCAGGGAAACTATGGAAGCAAGACAGGTCTAAACTTAAACTGAACTGACTTCTTATTGACTAAGATCTGACCAGAAATAGTCACTGAAAAATAGGAGTGGCTGGCCTTGGCTTCACCATTCTCAAACAGATATTAGGCCTTAAATCTTTTAAGTTAGAGTTGCCAATAACAATTTGCTCCTTCTTTGTTCAACTATTCTATCTTTGCTTGCTGGACAGTTAAAAAGAAAAAAAATTTGCTCTATAATCTTGTTCTCAAAACATTCACTGAGAGACTAATTACAAATATTGCTCAGGCAATGTCTTTGATTAGTATTTGCTTTAACACAGCATCTAGTGTTAATGTACCGAGAACACATTGCATTGGGTGTTAGACACAGCAGAAAAGAAATGTCTATCTCTGAGGGAAGAATTTATGAATTATTATGACCCTTTCCTGAAGCAGCATATTTTGTGTCCTCATATCCTACAGCACTGGAAGGCTCTATTAAAGCAGCTACCATCTACTCTTGAATCTGTGTTTAAAAAATGAACCTCTGTGAGTAGGTCTTTATCACACCAAGTGTGGTCCATGGGCAACTGAGCAACAGCATCCAATACAGCACCAAAACAGGGAATCATAAGAGCTGCAGAAGTTCAATCACAGCCCTGTGCTAAGATAACTATACTGCTTTTAGACTTAAGCTTATATCTCTTCCAGACACACCATAAAGAACTCAAGTCTACATAGGTTGGCACTACCTAAGGAGATTCCACAGAATCCTCTGTTGCATTATGCAAATTCATCTTGTGCCTTCTAGACTTCAAAATAGTTTAGGGCAAATGATGTACTTTCCAGCATCCCTTGGAAACAAAAATGAATTTCCTACCCTTTCAGCAAGGTTACTTTCCCTCACATAGGTCCTACAGTACACATTCCCCAAATGAAAGCACTTTGTACTACAAAATACAGCTACATGGGGCTGACAGCAATCCGAGATTTAGGGGACTGAAGAAGCTTAAGGAGTTGATAGCACCATCACCTCTGATTACATAGGGGGGACGCCAGACATGGCAGTTATCTCTGCAGTGCTTTAATTTGGCACCCCTCTAGCAATCATTTTTCACTGAGATTGGGAAAACATGTATTTACACTTGTATTTACTATTTAATTATTAATATTTTGATTATTTAACTATTAATAATTAATTTACCCTCACTCTTACAAAAAAAATTCTTTCATCAAGAGTCAAATCCAGTTCTTTTTGGAAATTTAGATGTTTTGATAAGCAACCATAAAAAGCTAGTACCCGTATATTGTTTTTCATGAAAGAGTCACATAGCTAAAAACCTATGAGCCATAATAGGTCATGCTCAGTGACATATTTTTTGCAGGAACGTGTAACCTTATTATTTTCTTGTCTATTTTCTCAGTGCATAGGCCAGTCTCTCAACTGGTGCTAATTAGTTCCACTGTCAGATACTACTATATATGCTTAATGTCCCTTTCTTTTACTTTATACAATACATTAGGTACTTAAACTGGGATTTCACACATCCTGCAGAGAAGGATTTTAGGACTATATTTGAGGATAACAGCCAAAATTACACCTTTCAACAAGCATAAGCCTGGAGCACACTATCACAATGAATATTTCTGTGTATGCTGGGGTGCCCTTCTTGGGGGTAACTGAAATTCCCAATCTTATGATTTTATTATGGTTGAATTCAGCAGAACTGATTCAGTCATATCTCATATGCAGAGACATGATGACAACTTCAGCATTTTGCTGTTGAGCTAGAGGGGTTTATCCACATTGCACTATTTTAAGATAGCTCATCCATTATACAAGGAAATTATAAATATTTTATTCATGTTAATTAATTTTTAGAGCCTGTTTGACGTTCTCGGATTGTAGGATCTGTTAAGTTTAACTAGATGGCATTACTTGAACTCCTAATGCCAAATTAAATCTGAGCATTGTTTTACAAGCACTTTCTTAAATCAGCGAACTGGTGCCTTTACTGTCAATCAATCTGCTTACACTTATTTATCAAAAAAATCCAACACAGATTCTATCACACACAGTGAATCTCTCTAAAGTCTACCAGCTAATCCTGCTTTTCTCTCCTAATATTGAAACCTGCACTATAGTGAATATATGGCTTCACATTATTTGCCTTGGGGATCCTAAGACTACATGGCTTCAGACACTTACTGTACAAGCTAAAAAGGAAAGGCTTTAGCAGTTTGATCATGCTGAATTTTTAAGGAAGACTATGGGGAAACTATTTTTTGGAAAATAAATATGCTAATCCTTTACTTTAAGAAGGTCTAGATTAGTCTGGAGAGATGATGGTTAGATAGGAAAAATAAAAGTAACCAAAAAGACCATTTTCCCTTCTGTTACTTTCCCAATTAATTCAACACATGCATTGCATAAACACATCCTTGACATCTTTTATCACTCAATTGTAAGGAATTTTCTATATATTAAAATTATAAAGGTAAAAGAAGTTGCTTATGACATCTACCTTCTTCAAGGAACGTCATTCATAAAAGATGTTTGTCCAACCTCTTCTTGTCATCCTCTAACAATGGACACTATGTTTAGAGTCAAATAGCCTCCCAGGACAATTAATTTCAGGGCATTATATCTTCTACCATGTTAGCCACCAGAAAAAGACATTTAAGACTCTTTGCTGCAATTTGCTTCAGTTTTATCTTTGTCACCCTAGACAAGAAGACATAACCTCCTTTGTCTCTGCAACAGCAAAAAGGCGTGACATATTATGTTCACCTATTTGTAAGGACTGGTCTTGATTCCAGACTGTCACTAACATTTTAACCTAATTTTTCATTGCTATTATAAATAACTTCTAAATATGCATCTATTTTCTCTCTTATCCACTTCCTTGCCTAAGACTTCACTAATCTTTTGAGCATGACACTCGTGCATTTAGTTCTTGCCTCAGACTGCTTCACAACTAAGTCTCATGTTTATGCACTACAACAGTTTGCTGATCTCTCCTTTACAACACCAGGTGCCAGAAAACTATGTACTTCTAATTTTGATATAATTTCTATAGCAGTTACAGGTACTCAAAATGTTATATTAACAAATGTCAATATTAAACCCTAAGACATGCAGAAAATGTGAGTTTTCCCAATTAAAGATCATAGGAATGGAATTCTCTGCCAACTAGCTTGTTAAGCAACAACCTAGAAAAACCTGAAAAAATGGGAACTTAATTTGTAATTGCATAGAACATGTCCTTCAAAGAGGCAATAGCAAGTTTAGTGAACTGTTAACTGGAATGAAATCTTTGCAGGGAAAACAGATAAGGAAAGAAGAATGTGATGATTAAGATAGCTTGAAAAAGGTATGTTTACTTTAGTAAAAGTTCATCTGCCAGAAATCTGAGGGCTGCATATTAACTGCCTTGGTTAGATCATGGGTAACAAAGGTTAAGTGATCTTCCAAATCATGCTTTTATTTCTGGCAAAATAACTGACTGAATTCCAAGTATTTTATTTTTTTCATACTAATAACAAATTGCTTTTCAAAAAGATAGAGTTAATATCAAGTTAGCTGGAAATAATTTGGATTCAAGAATTCCAAGTATATATTTCATATTTCTTCTGATGTGAAAGACAACTTTGAGTGAAGTAATAAATGGAGAGGAGTTTGGAGGGGGGAGTTGTAGTGCTTTTGTATGCTGGTTTCTGTTAATACAGTTGCAACCATGAAAATAATCTCTACATATAATTTTTATTCTCTCTCAAGACTGAGACAGTTGGAAATTGTTTCATTTATGCTACATATCAAGAAAAAATGCACATATCCTAGAAAACAGTTACACATCATCTGTGAGATACAATGACAATAGTAAAGCAGGTGATGGTTATCTCTCATTTTGTGATGATGTGATTGCATTTTTTTTCCAGAGAAACATCCACAGAAAAAAGCAATGAAGATGTAACTAAAGCTATAACTGCTGTATATGATGTATAAAATAAAGAAAATGTTACCAAGTAGCATTTCAAACTGTCTCCTATTTCTTCTTCATCATTACAGTTTTTCTGTTTATTTTTATTTTTTCCTCATTTAAAAGGGAAAAATGAGTTCAGGGACTTAATGGGGAGTTAGGACCAAAGTCTTCTTTTCCTTCCTGCCCTATTATATTTCTGTATCCTGGTGAGTTTCTGTGCCAATATTTTTCTGTGTACAATATGATTTTTCCAAGGAATTAATGTTTTCTTTAATTTTTCAAGCTTTAGTTGAAATCCTGAATATCCAAGTTCTGAAAATATATACCTTTAAAATTGTAATTTTATATTTGCTACCAAATTGCTTAGGCTCCCATTCTCCTTTTAGGAATGAGAACTTCACCTACACAATATATGTGTGATACATTATCAAGCTTTCAACAAAAACTGTTCAGTATTTTGAAAGACAGGAACAAGAATATCATGTGAGCAAGGAGAACTCAGATTATAAACAGTAGAGACTATTGCTGGTTTCATTCCCCTTGGGGACAGACAAAACTTCTTTGCTTAAATCACAGGTCCACAGGAAAAGGAGAGAACCAGCTTTACTTGTCACAGATCAAATCCCAAGAGCCACTTTGTGAACTAGAAAGGTACACAAGCCCTGCCAGTTCTGCATCCTATTTAGTTTTATTATCATCAAATCTACTGATATCCAAACACAGACAGTTAAACATAGTTAATTTCATTTTTCTTTGTTAAGCTGTAGGTTGAATAAATGAAGTCGGACATTCACTAAATTCGATCTCTTCCGTTTATACAGTGGAAGAGAGAAAACCTATTTGCATGTTTTATAGCTTCAGCTGTGAACTAGTTATCATAAGTTTGTCTTGTATTGCAAAAAGACAATCCACCAAAAGACACTGTCACATTAATACAGAATCCTGAATTACTGCACTGTGCCACAAAATTTATACTCCCTGTTTTCAACTAAATTTAATAGCATCTCGACAGCTGTCCTAAACCACACAGTTACAGCACTGTTTGTCATCTGTGGTCTTTAAATGGCATAGCACCCAGGACCTTACACACTTTCCTTGCAATTAAGAATATTTAAAACTTTGCTGGCATTAACAAAGCCATGAATCTTGATTTCAGTTAGCATGGTTCAGCTCCTGGCCCACAGGCTAAACTTAGCCCACAGGACATTTCAACCTCAAGACTTCTCTTCTCTGTTACCATCCTGACCAGCAGGTGGAAACACAATGTGCACTCCCACCTTTCAGCTGACTTTCACATCAACACAACATATCAGTTGTGTTCAGATTCTGATAAAGTTGCATTGTCTTTCTAGACATCCTTACAATTTTACAACAAATGGTGTGTGTTGCATCACAGATACGTCTAGCATTGTCTCTGACTTTTTATAATGGTAGAACAAGAAGATGTCTATCCCAATATGAGCAAAATTCTTATATGGTGTCCCCTGTATTATTTTATGGTCTGTTAAACTATTTAAGTGAAATATATATCTAGTTTTTGGTACAAATAGTCTTTAGACTAGCTCGGCCCAGCTGCCCCAGCCACTGCCCGCCAACAGGCAATGGCACCAGAAGAACTTCTGAGCCCTTCTCCCTCAGTGCCACCCGTCCCAGCCCCACACGGCCGCCCTCACCCACTTGCACTACCGAGGCGACCCTGTGAGTTGAAGAGGAGAAAGAAACCACCATGGCCTGAGGAAGCTGGTGGGGGTGGCCCACAGCCCAACGGAACGAGTCACCTCAGCGCTGGGCGGGAAGAGGCAGAAGCGTGAGGCGAGGGCGGGGAAGGTGCCTCGTGTTGCCTTCGCTGTGGTAATAACGAACGGTGGCTCGCGTGAGGTGAGAACCTCTGGCTGTGCCTTGAGCTGGCCACAGGCACCCAGTGGAGTTCCTCAGGATTGTGGCTCCAGCACCAGCATCCTCCCTGCTCTGATAGCTAAGAATCCCCTCGATGGAAATGGAGGGTGTAGAGCCTGAGCTAATGGGACAGCTTTCCAGTCTGTTTTGTCTTAATCAGGTAACAGCCCTCCCTACCTGTGCTGAGTAGGCAGGAGGAGAGAGCCTGAGGCAACAGGACAGCTTTCCAGTCCATTTTGCCTTCATCGGGTAACAGCCCTCCCTACCTGTGCTGAGTAGGCAGGAGGAAGGAAATTTTCCTTTCGTATATTTCTAGTTGTGATTTGAACAGGAGAGATGGGGCTGGGTCATTCCCTGAGTGTGGGGACACTTGGCCAGCAGAGGCAGCACAATGGCTGTTGGCCTGTAGTGGCCTGTGCCTACTCTGCAGCAGGAAAAGTTGTGATCAAGTTGTGGTCTTGCTACGTTTAGGCTCCATTCATCTTTAAAATGGCAGTCTGGGCTATTGGTAGAGTTATAGGTACTGGTTAGGTTTCTTCTTTGCCAAAATAATTTTAAAGTAAAAAGGGAGGGAAATTATGTGTTTTGCCTTCTACTTTGACACTGCAACAGGTTTTTTATTGGTATGCTAAGGCTTTCTTCCTGAGTTGAGCTAGGTATTTAACATGTTTTCATATGTTTTTAATATGATGTGATGCAAGCATCTCAGAAAAGAAGGATGTGCTAGAGTGGGTGATGTCAAAATAGCATGAAGCTTTAAAGTTGCTTCCTATTCTTCAAAAGCATGTAGCTACTATGCTAAAAAATCTCTTAATAGACAACACTTAAAGGTATGGCTTGCTACTATACATGCAAGAAATAAAGAGCTCCAGCAATCCTATGCATTTGTGTTTAGATAGCAACTGTCTGCTATGCCAGCAATGTGTGATGCAAGGGTAAGGTCTGGTCTCAAAATTTAAGGCTTTCTAATAAATAAATAATCTTAAGCTGACTTGCAGTCATGCTATTTAGTCATATAGTGTGTGCAAGTGGCAAATAAAACATTCCCCACTTCCTGAAGGCATTTTATTATAGTAATCATCTGCAGGTCAAACAAAAGTCCTTAAGCAACCTTAGGATCTTCTTTGATTCTAGAGTTGCAACCCTAATTAATTCCTGTTTCTGCTTAATAAGGTTTTTACAGCTGATAACTGTATCTAGTTAGTGTGCTGCTTGCCAGTACTGCAAATGAGCAAATTAAGCATAATGCTTCTTTCTAAGTAATTGCCATTTAATCCTGACTTTAAAAAGCAGTAGCAGTGGTGATTGGAAAGAAGTTTTAATTTCATTAATAGTAATTATCCTTTCGGGAAATAAATCATACAGTACATTTGTGTACTTTATGAGGTTTTATGTCTCAGTATGGTAGCAGTTAAAGGACTAATATGTTAACAAAAATAAAATCTGTCCATATAGAAACTGAGATAAAACTTGCTGTTGGTCTCTTTGGGCTCCAAATTTCACCAGGAGAGTTCAGAAGTGGTTGACTATGGGTAAATGCAGCCATGTCTTGTCTTGTCTGGTAGAATGTGCATTTGCATTAAATGGAATGTAGAAAATAACAAAGCTGGGAAATGTCACCATTAAAGTTGGGTAATCCAGTATCCAGAAAGTATCTAATAAAGTCTTAAATGAATTCTTATTCCTTCCTTTTCTGGAACAACTCTGCTATCATCAATATGCATTTCTCCTTCACCCTCTAGTATATGGAAATGTCAATAATGCCTCGGTCTCTAAAATGCCTCAAGTACTTTCATGCTGCATTCAGGTTCATAAAAGTGCACTTAAGCTGATAAACAGCAACTGTAAAATGAGTTGTGTTGAATCGGAACAAAAGATGATGTTTTTTTTTTCCTTATTGACCCAAAAGTTTTAAGAAAAAGACCTAGCTGCTTAGACTTCAGTTCAATGAAGTTTTAGAAATTGATTATCATAGTGAATTTGTTTTAAAGCTTGTTTGGAAAAAGAATAGATCTGATTCTAACCAATAGAGAACCTGTTGTTTAACTGACCTCCTTGTTTAGAAGTCTTTGCTGTTTAAGCGTAGGACACATAAAGCAGATATCTGTACTTGTTCTTCCCCTACGCTTAGTACTGTTGCCTACTGTTCTACTCCATAGAATAGGATTGAGAATATTTTTGAAAGGAACATTACCGGAAAACTGTATTTGGTATTAATATACAAGTTCAAGTATGAAGTAATGCAAAAAAAATTAATTTTAAAAATGTAAAATAATTAACCTGAGACATTTCTGTTTATCAATGTCTGTATTTGTATACCCAGAACGTTAATGCTTTTTTGCCTTTTATTTGAGCACACATTATTTCATATGGTAATGTTTTCAATTATACAGATGTGGTCTTGTATTAATTTGGATATCTCAGTTCAGCAATTAAAAGAAAGCTTTTTTTCTCTTCTCCTTAATAGCCCTCTGAGTCTCCTTTTATTTCTGATGCAGTTATTCTGTTTTTTGACATTCTCAAATCTGATTTCCCCATCTAGACAATGGGGAAATAGCATTGCCCACATGAATTTAAAGTTTGATTCTGTATTCAGAGCTTAAAAAAAAAAAGATATTTCATGTGAGAGCTGCCTTAAGTGCTGCTTTATCATTTGAACAGGAAAGGACCTGCATACGTTATTACTTACACTTCAAAAAAAGTCTCATGTGACTTGCACAAATTTATTTGCTGTATCTACAATTGTATATTCATGAATCAGAACAGCATTAAAATGAAGCTGAGAAGAAGCCAGAATGCATGGTACCACCACAAGCACATTGCTGTACTTATTGGTGGGAAAAGGTGACTATAAATATATCTGAAAGTGAGACTTCCTTAATGCTTATGGCAGTCCTTTAGCCCTGGTTTAAGATGCCTCTGATATTTAAGCCCAGGTGTTTTGTACTGTTCTACAAGGAAAATTAATGAATGGTAAAAAGTGTTTCTCAGCTTGGTATCCAAAAAGCATAACTGAGTAAATAGCAACACTTGTGTGTTATTCCCAAGGGAGAAAATACAATCTAGTGAAGGGATCATAAATTGGGAATCAGACTATCCAGGTTCTTGATTTTAGCTGATATTGGCCTACTGTGCAGCCTGTTAATTTTTAAAAAATTCAAGAGTTTGCATTTTATTCCTGATGTAGAAAATAGGTGTAGTGATACTGGCAGGCCTTACAAGAGTTTTTCAAGGCTGTAAAATACTCTCTTATAGGAATTAGATATGCAGTTGGGATAACTTTTCTTCTGAAACCAAAGAATCTTCCCTAAAAAACATGGAAAAAAGAAATGTTGGGAGATTTACTTTATCTGATCTGACAACTAAGTTTGTTTGTTTATCAGTTTAGAAAAATAATGCATATTTTAAATTTTTTTTTCTCTCACAGAAGCATTCCAAGTACAGAAGTGAAGAAAAATGTTTTCAAACTTCTATTGGAAGGTAAGAGTTGATCTTACCAAAATGCTTTTTACATATTTATATAACTGCTTTTGCACACGTCCTGTCTCTTTCACCCACTTAAATGCCACATGCAAGAAACCAGAATTTGGATTAGCCTATCAACACCTGTGCCAACTCTCTGACTAAAACTGATGTAGAACATCTTAAATTTCTGACCTTAAGCCTAAGAAATGTTTTTGGGGGACAGAAGAAGAAAAATCTGGCTTATATGATGTTGCCTATCACTTTTTCTTGTAAAAATACTCTTAAGGGTGTTTTCAGAAATAGCTTTTGAACAGTAAACAATATGTTGGAATTTCAAAGTAATATATACTTTTTCTACCAAATCAGCTGGGTGTTTGAGTAAGAAAATTCAATTCCCTGTAAAGGGTTCTATGCTTCTAATGTTTTGGGTTTTTTTTCTATAAATGATAAAATGTATAAATGAAATAAATATATGATAAAATGTACTCGTATTATTATGAAAGAACTATGCAGGTAACAATTATCACTCCAAGCTGGAAAGTGTGCAGCTTCAGGGGAACCCTGAATCACTGTTAAAAACACAGGTTGATTTGCACTTTATTAGTTTATATAGTGATGGATGCTAAGAAATACCTGCTATAACTCCAAATTGTACTGCCAAAGTTCACCAGGAAAGGAGACAAAGCCCCCCAACATCTTATTTTAGTTTGTCTGCCTTAGAAAGAAAGACTCTCAAGTATTTGCTTTTGCCTATATCTGCACCTTGGTCCCAAAGGAATCTAGAAGAATAGAATGATTGCATTGAATATTTACTAAAGTTATTACAGAAGGGGTTTGATTATTACACTGCTCTTTTGTACATGAGTTCCTGGAATAAAGGTAAAACGGGCAAGCAAGAAGACTGAAATCACTGTTGTCTGGTGAATTTTCAGACTAATAATAGCATACTGTCTTAATCCACTCCTATTGTTGGTGTTCATGTCACTTTATAGTCTTAAAAGAGCTTTCTAGATAGATGGGTAAAGCAGTATCAGCAAAAGATCTTGTGCATCAAATGACTGAATTGCACGAGTTAAGAGTGACTTTACGGTTCTGTTCTGTATGAATTATGCCTTTCTCCTTCCCTGCACCACAGAGGAAATGAATCTGCTTTTGCTGTTAAAAGGAAAAATAACTGCTTCAGCGCATGGACAGGCTGAGATGCCAGCTGTTACACAGGTGTATTCCTTACAGCTACATCTGAAACAGCAGTGTTTGCTAGTTACTACTGACCCTCCTTTTCTGTGGCATTTTTTCTAGGACCCATAGTTAGAGGGGAGGGTTGCATTTTTTCCTCTGAAATTGAAATGGGCTTTTGTATGATCATTCCATATGTTGCGTATTCTGGACCATCCCCATCACAGATGTTCCTCTCCATGCATTAAAACTGGGTTTCAGCTCATTCGGCTTCAGCACTTGACTTTAAAAGGCAAACAAATCAAATCCCTTTCTTGAGGATATAATGCTTCATTTTCCCCTCTTTGACTGTGTATTATCTTCTTTTGCATCTGATCACATCATCAAAATCTAACTTCCTGCATCTGTGTTGACTAATTAGTGCCTTGGTTTTAAAACTCCTCCTATCAAAAATATACATTATTTAGAGCTAGTCAGTATTTTTATTTATTTTATACAAAGTGTTCTGGGAACATTTAATGAAAAGAGGAAGATTGATTTCTCTAAATTGGACACACCAAAGAAGAGTGAAAAGATTGTGGGATGCAAGTAAACCAGTGACTTGGGGGGTGGGGGGGGGAAGTAGGTTCTTCTTCCTAGGAGCAAGTAGGACTAGTGCTTCAGTGGCAGTAACCAGTCAGGTTGGACTGACAGATTTAAAAATCAAAATCACTTTTGCTCAAAGCATCTGAGAACTGCTAATGATTTGATTTTAAAACATTTTGAAAAAGCTGTTTGCCAGAGTTAAGAGATCAACCAAAACAAAAACAAGGGTATGAAACTATTTTGTAGACTCATAACCTGGAAAGAGGTGTATCTTTATTTGGTGTACTGGGTTAAAACTCCACTAAGCTAAGCATGGTATGCCAGATAGGCCAGTCTCATTTTCTTCACTCTAAAATAATTTGGTAAGTTTGAATATTTCTTTTTAATAGCATTAGTATACTGGCTTTATTTACAAACAGGTTTTTTTTGTGTTGCTATCTAATGAGTTGTAAAGTGTATTCATTCAATTAATAAAGGGAAAACTGAGATTTAAGACTGGAAACAGTTTTGTGTTAAGTATATGCTGTCATCTACTGGTCATCCTGTGCAATCTTGCTTCCCACATACAGCTTTTATGTCTCTCTTACTGGGGGAATAGGGGGCCAGCTAGAAGATTGCTTCTTTGCAACTGCCTTGATTGATCTATCTTTCCTAGGTGATTAGAGGGGTAAAGAAAATGGGTATTTTTTTTCAGGCTTTAAACAAGCACTGAGTTGGAGTGGGAGGGAAATGAAGGGTCGCTGTGGAAAGAATGTACTTTCATAAATAATGTTTAGTCCCATATTCTGGTCTTCTACACTAATCAGAAGGTGGAAACAAGTGGTAACTTCAGATACTATGTATTCTTTGTATACAGATGTGACTTGATTTCTCCCAAAATTAGAACTGCTTTCCAGTAAAGTTCATTGTTTTAAGCCCACATTCAAATGTTCTTTGCTTGCATTTCTTGTTTGATCATTAACCTCAATGCCCAAAATCATGGCTGTAAGACCTCACACTCCTTTGGCATATTAAGCAATGTTATTACATCACATTTTAATTGTAATACATCAGATATGCTAAATAGAAACTCGTAAGTAGTATAAAAGAAATGTCTCTGCTACAGGACAGTATAGGAGGTGATAACTGATGTGTTCTTGGGGAAACCAGGCTGTCTGCAGAGAATATAACTTCATCTGTCTCCATTGAAAACAATAGAGCATGGAGTCATTGGGCAGAACCTATTACTGAGCCTTTATTGGAAGATGGGCAAAAGAAATGTTAATTAACTCTTGATTAAAATGTATAGCTCAATCTCTTCAACTGGAAGAAATCAAACCCTGACAAATAAGGATTTCCTAAATTACCATAACTTAATTCCATAACTTAATCCCACCAAGATTTCACCATTCAGATTTCTGCCTCAAAATGCAGCCTTTTTAAAATAACACAGCTGAAAGAGTTAAAATAACAAAGCTGAAAGAAGGGGAATAATTTAGTGAGATTAAATGGACAGGACTTTGGACACTTATCACAGGTTCTGCAATGCATCCTATCCGAGTAAGGAAGAATTGCAAAGTTCAGAAATGCCAGGATCATTAATCAGTCCTTTGATGTTCAAGTGATGTGATATAAAGTTCATAGCTTGTAGAATACAGAATTTTGTTTTGCCTGGATCTGCCAATCTATTTTATGTTTGGTTCAGCCTCATTGTAAAATTCAGGGAATTAAAATAACTGAGTTCGTTGGCCTATGAATATGATTTCTAAGATTCCACAAAACAACATAGCAGGAAAGGAGATATCTGATTGGAGTGCTTTTTTATGCAAATTATATAGATAAATTATTCTTAGGTGTTCGCTGAGCTGAGTGTGTATCTCTGCCACAGACATCTGAAGCTGCCGTAAGTCACAGTTTATGGCTGGTTAGCTGGTGCCTACTGAAAGCAATTAGAGATTAGAGGACTCCTGGTTGACTTTGTGGAAGGATAGGTTTTTTTGCTCCTATCAAAATGGCAAAAGCTACCATAGCTTTGTTAGTGTTGGGTAACATTAAATATTGTTGAACAAAATTGAGACCAATCTTGTGCTGTACATAATGACAGATGTCCTCTTATGGACAAAATTAGGGGCAGAGTCCTGGCTTGTTTCTAAGAAATATAGTAGGGAAAGATCTAGAGGAGTTAGATACTTCTGTGGATACCAAGAGTATTCAGTGTTTAAGCCAATCTTCATCTTTTAAATAAACATGAAGATTAATTTGGAAGATAGAGGAGGCACCACAAAGGTGACTATTATTTATATTCCCTCTGAATTTGAACACAGACCATGGTCAGAGATATCTGAACAGTGACAATAAGTAAACCACACATCTAACTCATTTTGTCAATTTTCCCTTCTTCTCTGATGAAGCAAGAGGACTTGAATTGTATAGAATTTTACTCATAAAATTGAAATACAGTTATGAGTCAAGATATAAAATGAGATTTCTCACTAAGGCATTCACAGGAAAGTAATACTGTGATAATGTGATTGAATGCTATCTGCCAAAGCTATTAGCACTAGGGGAAAGCATTGGTTAAATTCAAACCCATTATCTGCATGAGAATGCAACTGTGTTTAACCTTCCTCTGTCCTAAATGTTTTTGGTAGGCAGAATTGATCACTCCACACAAGTGTAAGAAAATTCATAAATAATTAGAAGTAGCAAAGGGTGTCTCAGTTTCAAATAGTCAGTACTTCACAAAATCAGTATGCAATGCTATTTTTGCCCACTGCAGTTCTTCAATTTCCATCATGTAAGATTAAAAATGTAATAATTTTAAACAAACCTGGTCTATAGTTGGAATAACTTTCTGGAGTTTTACCTATAAAAAGATATAAATTCCATATCTGAAGCTCTAAAATATTTCCAGAAGATCAGGATGAGCTGTAATGTGGAGATACCAGTATCTGGCACAAAGCCAAATTCTTTGTGCATGCCATTTTCATAGTCTTTAAATTCTTATGGAAAAATGCATTTAAATGATGACAGTAGATGCTGACATCTAGTGGCTATACAGTATAGAGTGTAATTCAACCGTCACCTATAGTCTTCTAAAGGAGTGTTGAAAGGGGTCAGGCATGCTTTTCAGGCCTGCAGCTAGGTAATAAGATTTGTTTTTAAAACTGCAATTTTTGTCAGTCTTTGTTCTTTATTTGTAGGGGCTTCATAGTGCCTAGTTTTAAATGACGCTCAGTTGCATGTTTCTCTTTGTAACTTATCTCAATATCATGTTGTCTAAATACTCTGTAAAAGAAAATAGTTCCATCTTCATGTGAGTTCAACATATGAATGAACATATTAATATGAATTCTTATTTTAGTTCAGTAGAAAAGCTTTAATTTATTAAATTATTTCATGCAAAAATAGAATGGCATTATATAGAAGGCATTAAAATCTTGCAGCACTGACCAATTGTTGAATCGTTGTGTTCCAAGATACCAAGACAAAATCTTGAAATCCAATTCAGAGAAGTATGTTAAGAATTTCTATTTGGTTTTCAAAAGCAATACTGACAATACATAAATTTGGTAAATTGTCAACCATTAGGGCAGGAACTGTTAAAATCAGGCACATTTACTGGTTGGAAGCTCCTGGAAGCACAAATTTTTGGAAGCTGGTGAAGTATTCTGAGTAGTATTGCTATCTCTTTGCCTTGTTCTCATGCCTTTGCTAGGGCCATGACCAGATACAGGGTGTTGGGCTACTGTACCTTTGGTGTGATCTAATAAACCATTATTTATGGTTAAGGGAGTACTATTTTCATTTTCTAGGTTGTAACATCCTTAACTAAGTATCACAAGTATCTTTTCCCATTTTGTTGCTTTCAATGAGCTAATTTGATTTGCATGTCACATTTAGAGATCTACTTTGCAGTTCTATATAAGGAATAAAAAATTATAGAAAATGTCCCAATATAGAGAAATACAAAGGATGGTGTAATATTCTAAATGCCACATAAATCCATGTTTCCTGGCATGCATGGGCTATTGATTTCAAAATTGTGTCTGATGTGATTAACCATTTTCTTCATCTGTATTCTTTAACTTGTGTTATGTCAGTTTAATTTCCTTCTTTGGAAAGAGATCAATGGAAAAAAGGAAATACAGAGAATGTCAAGATGCACCCTTTAGCATTTAATGCTGTTGTGTGCAGAATCTCAGCTAGTTAAAACAGAAAAACAAAACAAAAAACATTTGTTAATTTTGAAGATTAAATACTGCAGCATTTTAGGCGTGAATGGTGCCAAAATCGGGCACCTCAACTTCTACCTCTGCTTCCATCATGTAATTTTGCCAACATTTTAAATCTGTTGCTGCACTATCAGAATGGGGTTTCAGTCCCATTCTATATCCCTTGATGTTTAAAGGCCTTAATCCACTGTGTTATGCACTGTTCCAGAGCAGTGACACATAATCTTACAGCATTCCTGTGTTTGCCAGCTTTGGCAGTATTTGCTGTCCTATCTATCTTAAAGCAAAATGAGTCATGATTCCTGTTGGCATGATTACATACATTACATTACCTTTTTTTCCAGCTTGGATCCCAGCTGCAATTAAACTTCATTTTTATTTTAAACTGATTCTAGTGAATAATCTAGATCTGGAAATACCAGAACACTTTGTGAAGACATGATATTGTAAGAGGATGGTCTTAGAACGTAATGGTTCAAGATTTTTAGTTACAAAAAATATTTTGTTTTTAAGCAAGGTTCTATCTTACCTCTCTGTTGCTTAATGCTGTTTCAGTTTTCCTCTAATATTGAATCTAAATTGTTTACCAAATAAGATTTGGTTGCATTACAAAATTACAATTAGATGTCAGAAAAAAATGTAAGTAGGAAGAACTGAATGTTCTGATGGACTCTTCACTAGTCATTGCAATTAACATCATAAGCAGTAGAAATAACAACCATATTTTTGTATACAGATAACAGACTATAGCAGGAAAAGTGGAAAGCAAAATGTAGTGAAGATTTTGAGATGCCGTTTTGTGCAAAGTATGACATTGTGTTTCCTACTCAGAATAGACTCATACTGTCACATACCCCTTTATAATGCTTCCGTGAAGGCAATCAGTGCTTTCTCTATGTCCAATGGACTGAGAACTAAGACTATTGAATAATTGAACATAATCCAAGAAAGGACTTGGTTGGCTGTAAGTCAGGCCTTTCCCTGTGCAATGTGTAGGACAGACTGCAGAGGATGAAGTTTAATCCAGTATGCTAACTGGGGAGATAGCTAGTTAGCACACTTGGCTAGCTATCTAGAGTAAGACAACAGAAGCAATTCACAAGAATTAACTTCTAATTCCATCCCAATAATTCTTTAATCATATCTGCCAGAAAGGGCTTTCAGACCTGCATCTATAGCCATAATCTTCACTTCACTGCCAGTGGCTCTATCTTTCATTTCTTTTAAGGAAATGATCAAAGTTCTCTTTTCTTTTAAAAACTTGGAAGCAGAGAAGTAAAAGACAATTGTGTTGCCATCTCATACCTTACTATGTAACAATCTGCAGCATTATTTTAGTTTATCGTGTCATCTGACAATGATTAAAACTTGTGTTTCTTTTTTCAGAAAAAATTACTTTATTGTTGTCTTTAAGCAAGAATCTTTCTACAGCTGTACTTCAAGCTTTACCACTATGAAGAAAAGGCTTTGTGCCATAGGTAGAGGGAAAAAAAAAATCTTCCTTGCTCAGTCCTTAGAGCAAGGATTCATTTCTCTATTTCACTTGAAATCAGGGTTGAATAAAACATGAAATGGACCTTGGAAATTAAGCAAACCCTACCTCTCCAAACTCATACGACTGATCAAACTATTTTTTTCAGTGCACAATGATTGCACAGTTCTTTATCTTTCTGCTTTTTGGATTTTCCACATAGTTGCAGTAGAAAATGTGAGTAATGTTTTATACAGAGCAATGTACGTGTCTGGGTCCACTCCTGGAAGAAAAGATGTATGGATCAGAGATTTTTAAGATACAAAATTAACCTGTATCTCCTAGTTTCTGGGTATATATTGTAATTACACAAAGATTGTGTAATGAAAATGTAAAGACTTCTTCACTGACTTAAAAGAAAGGTGCTGTTGCATAATATCATAACTAAATACAGCTCTGTAACATCAATGATCAATGATTTTTATTTTTTTTTTGCAAGCAGGTTCTTTTTGGCTGATGCTATTGCAGTACATACGTTGGGCCACGAGGTAGGGCTACATACAATGATTAGAATCCTGTTTTGTGCTACGTAAACTTTCAAGGGGTTTAGTCACTGTTGTGGCAATTTTACTTGAGAATGGCATTTCACTGTTTGAAGTAATGTGAAATAATGGCTGTATACGTATCAGTGGAGAGATTTTAATTTTCCTTTGTAGTCAAAAAAGTGAAAAGTTGAAAAAGGACATGTATGAATACTTTCTGGTCATCAAAGCTGAACTAGACTGCAGTTTCAAAAAATGATGCCAGGAGTTTTGTTACTACCATGAGAGAAATAGTTGGAACCACTCAGAGACTTTCATTAGCATAGCATTTATCATGTTCCAGTTCCTGCCCTAAGACTGAGTATTTTACATTTATTTTACTTTTACATTTAAGCTCTCCTAATAACTGAGAGGGTAGACCATTGATTCTTCAGAAACTTTCCTGAAATATTTTTGCATCAAACAGAAGAATGACTAGGTGCTTGAAGTAATTTCTAAATTAGACATAATATGACATGATATGCTGCAAAAATCATTTGTCCTTTCAGGAATGCAAGAGTTTCCTCAGAACTATTTCACAGCTTTTGACTTATATGCCAGAAACTATTCTTCAGTGTGCTTGTAATTTTGGGGCTATCACAGCTACAATATATTATAACTATTTCTCAATTAATACATATTTTGGATAAGTTTTGTTGATTTTGCATTAAACATTTAACCAAAATTTGTGAAGAATAGTACGGTTCACATTAGGCCGATTGTTGCAGCTTGTCTCTCTTTTACATTTGTCTTCTCTGTCTCATGTAATCTTAACCTAAAAGATCAATATACGTCTCCTTTTTTCCCAGAATGCAAATGTTTGTCAGAAAGGAAAAATTTGATTTTCCTTATAGCTTCATACGTAGGTGCTATCAAGTGTGTGTTTGGTCAGTTTAATTCGTATGTGGTGCCCAGAGCAAGATACCTCTGTATTTTGACAGCCTCTTTTGGTGAAGTAGTGCCTCTAAGAACATCCCTAAGCAGAAGGCAGACAGCCTGAGTTTTCATGGAAGCTATGCAGCTGTAACTTACCTGTGACTGCAGCCATAATGTAATAAACATAGTTTTGATGCTGAGGAGTTTATAGTCATGGTAACTGAGAATTCTTTGTTACCCAGAAAATGATGGCATGGGTACTGACAACAAATATATGGTTGAATGAGTTGAAGTACAACTCCAGTTCTACTCTGTTCTCCAGTTCTCCAGTTGTTATTTCTTAATTGTAGTTCTCCAGTTATTATTTCTTATTTCAGTAGGGGAATGGCAGTTAACAGGAGATCAGTTCTAGGACTGCATGCGCTTTCTACAGATTAGGTCAAATCTATGTTATATGTAACAGGGACTGTCATTTTTTCATCATGTGCCTGCATGTACACATAATTCTTCAGAGTTTTCAAGTTAAAACAAACCAGTAAATACATTGCATAGACAATCCAGCACAAGCTTTTGATAGTCCATCGCCATTAATCTGTCCAGTATCTAGTAGACTGTAAGTGTAGTCCACACGTTTATCAGTTGTAGCCATTTTAGACCACTGAAAGAGTAGTCTGCCATGAAATACAGTGAAAAAAAATTATAACAGTTTTATGAATCAAATTGTGGAGAAGTAGGAGTTTTGAAAATTTCAGTGCATCATGCTGTGCTTACTGTAGTTTCTCACGGAGCAATTTTTGGTATGGAAGGAAAGTTTCTCTGGTATATAGGAGTGGTTGAGGAAACAAAGTATAGTTATCTTGAGGTAAGAGAAATAGTACACCTTACCTAGAATGCAAATAATGTAAAGATTCTCGGATTAGAGAACTGATGTAATGTAGTTTTGCTCACATATCTGAATGGTGTATGAGGAGCGCAGTATGATGAGACTGACCTAGTTCAGAGACCAAAGGATCTTCAAATACATTAAAAAATGGCTCTTCTTTTTATCCCCTACAGACAGGATGAACAATAACAGGCATGGGTTGCTGCACAAAGTATCCAAGTCAGACATTAAGAAACACTTTCTGATGGAAATAGAATAAAGCATTGGAATAGATTTCCTGTGGTGAAACTGATGTTTTTTCAGTGTTAAAGTCTTTAAGTAAAAATAGATAAACATTTGTCTGTCTGGGGTGACCTTAGTAGAGCTGATCTTGCAGTAAAGCAAAGGGCCTAGGTGACCCCTGTGGTTTCTTCCAGCCATAATATTTTATGAGGTTTTTGTGTGCAGATTCCAGCCAGGCTTCACCTTATTAAGTGGAAATGACCCTTCCTTGCAACTTTGGTGTTCAGTTCCTTAAGAGTTTGTTAGTGTAATCACTCATGTATGCAAAGGAAGAAGTTCAAGGGCTTTTGTCACTTCTCATCCCTGTTGCATTCCAAGTATTTGCCTGCCTTAAACTTGGTGGACTTTGTCCACATCCTTTCCCTGCTTTCCACTTCCCAGCTCCTATTAGTCTTAATGCTTTTCATTCGCTGTATCTGGCACACACTAGTCCCTTTTATCAAAGGACTTTCACACCTGAGGCCTCCAGTCACATACTTGCAGTAAAGTAACAGCTTAAAAGCAATCCTTTTAAATCCTGAGGCCAAACACCGTAACAAACATATCTTCTCAAGGGATCAGTTTCCAAATGTGCTTTTGAACCTAAGTCCCAGCAGGCATTTGGCTTTAAGTGTGTGATAGGGCTTTATTTATTTATTTATTTTAGAGCCATCCCCCTTCATTGTTCCCATATCAAGATGTGCTATTTAAACCTGTACCTCTGGTGAATTCTACCATTGAAGTGTAGATTAGCAGAGTGCTGCTGGGTGGTGAAACATTGCAGGACAAAAAGACATATCAAAATGAAATCTTATGAGAAAGTGTCAGTGACAGGGAGAATGTGTATCTCTTGCTTCAGGAGGGAAGAAGAAGGTAAATCATGTTTGGAATCAACGTTTCTTTGAAAATGTGCTGTATATGGGGCAAGGCACTCAGGCTGTGGCAGTTTGAAGGAGATTTTTAAAATGTGAGTGGTCTTTGTGAAATATTGTGCAAGATGTGCCATAAACTACTTTAAGATGCGGAACAGGGTTACACCCATGATAAATTTTAATAGCAGTGGCTGGATTCTGCAGGTCAGTTTGCAAACTGGCACCTGCAAAATATACTTCATTGTGTGTAAAATTATTACTTGTATTTGCAGATGATTATTAGGACTTTCAAGGGCCTGTTCAGACATGCAGTTTTGCAGTTTACAATTAGTTGATGACTTCTGTATTTTTTGGGAGTATTATTGCTTGGGACATTTAGCCCTGTGTGAGCTCAATGGTTGGTTGTTTATATAATATCACAGTTGTTTCAATCCATGCTGAGTATTGCCAAACTGTAAAACAAGATCAACCCCACATACAAGAGCACAGTTCCCTGAGGACAGGGCTATGTACTAGGTAAGGCTTGATTTCAATCTTGCTCTTGTCAGCGGCATCTGCTGACGGTTCATTTTCAGGTGACTACGTACTATAATACCATCACTCATATTCTTTTCTCTTCTCTCAATTAAGCACAGTCACGTTAGGTTGTTCTTCTTGCTTGAGGAAAGAGATCGCATAATCATAATGTGAAGTCTTAAATAAAAAATGGATGTATATTTTCTTGGGATTTTATATCTTTTTCATATCTTGCAAATCAGAGCCACTCCAGAACTTCACTATCTGCTCACATTCTCTTTTTCCAGTAAACCTATCTTTTCATTCCTTCTTTTTCTCTCTCACTTTTCAAAGAGGGGTTTTTTTTCATGCTGTATGTCTTAAAGTATTAAGCAATTTCAGTTCTCCTCCTTTCCCTGAAAATTCCTTTATTTTCATTTTACTGAGAAGAGAGAGGATTGTCAGTAAAGACAAAAGTTTAAAAGTCCAGTTCTGAAATTCTATGTAAATCTATCCCTTCAAATACCACTTTTCCATTCACCTTAAATACCCTTTGACACTTTCCAGACTGCTGACATAATGTTGCTACTTTCTGTCCTGTTGTTCCCCAGCTGGATGGAGGTGTCAGGTGAAAATCTGGGACTTATCTTCAGTACATTCTAAGACCAAATAGCCCTTAAGATTTGTTTCCAGTTCCACTCTTATTCACATATGCAAATATCTGGCTCAGTTTATCTGATGTTTTAAATTCAACCTAGTTAGTCTATTGAAGACAGAAGTTGAAGCTTTGATTGCAACTGATGCTTGATATAATTGGCTTTCAACAGTTCAAGTTACCCAGCTTAAAAAATGTTAATTTAGCTTCTCTTTGCAGACCAACGCTTCTCAGTTTGCTTATTCTTACACAAGATGCATCAGTTTGAAATATGTAAGTTCAAAAAAGTAACTAAAATTCTAGTTCTAGTGAATAGCAGTGCAGTAATTCATCAAGACACTGAACTGAAGAAAAGCAGGCAATTCTAAAGCTAAATATGACTTTTAATACAATGACTTAAAAGTATAAAGCCCTATAGAAGTATTAACTATTTCTAACAAAAGAAGGAAAACAAAAATAAATGCATAAATGCTTAAAGCTAAATATGCCACAAACATTATGGTGAGCCGGAATCCTGTCTAAAATTTTGGCCATGTCGAATGTTACCTAAATGAGGCATGTAAGTAAAAAAAAAAAAAGAAGAAGAAGAAGAAAGAGTGCAACTGTGATTATTTATTCCAAACCTTTTGCACCGAAAAAAAAGGATGACTGTAGTTCAATACTTTCTTCTTAAGAATTAGAGCCCCAAAGGCAATCTAATGTAGCCTAAAGCAACAGATTCATAATAATATTAATAGCCATATGCTCCATTTCAGCTAAGTACCCCACGGCAATGTGGTAATCCTCCCTGATTGTGAAAGTTACATATAGGTCTGTAGATATGAAAACTAATATAAATTGAATCTATATCAAAATAGAACAGATTGTAACTAAATTGAAAGCACATCCTTTGGGCAGTCAGCAGAGGGGATATCTGTGGAGTATTGAAAAGTAAATTAGTTGTAAACACAAGGTCTATTGTGTCATTAGTTTGTTTGATAGAGTCTAGATGTATGTGTTAGTTTACATCATCTCCTTAATCTAGCCTACATTTGGTAAAGATGATAATGAATGAATTTTTTTTGTAGCCTCATATTTATACCAATGTGCAGTAGATAGTTATCCCATCAGAATACAGGTTTAGCAGTAAGTGAAAACCTTTGGCCTCTTCTACACGGTGATCAGATCAGTTCTAGTACGGGTTGTTTCTAGATCTTGATACAAAATAGCTTTGTACTATACTAATAAACACAACCAAGATATATCATGGGAAATATACTACTTTGCTGTGTTATGACAAAGATGTCAGAAACACATGGGATTTCTACTCTTTTGGTCTTTTCATTTTTATTCTTTTGGTCTTGTCAAGCAGTATGAGCATGTCCCCAGAGAAGATATCTTCCCAGTGTCTCTTTCAATTATTCCCTTTCTGCAGATTAAGATTTTTTTTGAAGCTGCGACTAAGAAGGGTAAATTTTGAAACAAGTTAAATGCCAAACTCACTGAAATCAGAGGAAGAACAAAGCCTTCTACATGCTTCTGGCTATCTTTCTCCGAAAAACATTAATCTGGCAAAAAGACTGCAAAAATTTAAATAAAATATCACTGTGTGACTTGTACAATCAGCTGAAAGGCCTTACATATTCAAAGCTTTGTATTTCCAAAACTACCAAAAAACTTTGCATTCTTGTAGAGGAAAACAATCCAGAAAAGCATGTATAATTTTTAGGTCTATACACATTCCTGATATTATCAAACTTGCTACACATTTACAGGTCAATTCTGCAACATTTAGATATTTCTCTACTCATTCCAGTGGTCATTTGTCTGTGAATTTGAGATATCTGACAAGCTTGTATATTTCCAGTAAAAGTAGTGTTAAAGTAGATTATCAGCAAACTTGCAGTTTATGGGTAAAAGTGAAGGGACTGATATACATAAGTACAGATACTTGAACATTCTTTATCTTTGTCCCTGGTGGTTTTGTTTTAATTTTCTTTATATTCCCATTCTTCCAGCAGTCTGTGAGTATGAAAGCTGTAAAAGTGAGAACTCACTCTCAGAAATTTGTCCCAAGACTGTGTTCCCTTGATTCATTCAGTGTTTCAACAGATAAGTAAGATTTTTAAACATGTCCAAGATGTTTTTGGAAGAGGCACGGAAATATATTTAAGAAGTGTTCACACTACTATTAGCCTTCAGTGAGCATTTGCTGTAACCTAAGATGAGTTTCCACTGTTACCTTCCACTAACTTTAGAGAACTAGGAAAGTAATGGTAGATACATACTGCGTTTTATCAATATGTAATTGTGGCTTCGTAGGGGCAGCATAATCAGTTTAGCATTCTGTAATGTTGAAGTATACATCCCCCTGTGGATGCTGACACATGAATGATACTGACAGGATTAATTTTAAAATAAGAATAAAAAAATGTATCTAATATTTTCCTTAATTTTTTTTTTCATTATTCATAGGATCTAAATATATCTTGGAGAATTCCATCGAACAATAGTAAAGCATACAAATGTCATTGCAGTTAGGGATATAAATGCCAAAGACACTTCCATTAAGAAAAAATTTAGACTATATATTCAAAAATGAAAGATTGATCTCCTACTGGTGAAATTGCAAATACTGTACTCTCCTGTGAGGTGTTAGTGACGTGATTTCAGATAAAATTGATGCAAATTAAATATCTAATAATCCAACCAAACCTGTCCTTAATCCATATTTTGTGTTGATAGCCTAGTTCACAGATTACTTAGATTAGGAGCTCATCTTCTTATCTTTTTAGAAACTAATAGCATGGTCCTTTTAACAAGGAAAGTTCTTATCTTGCTCAGATGGCATTCTCATGGCTGTATCACCCCTTCTGCCCTAAACTATTGAGTTTAATGTCATTGTATTTATAATGATGCTCCCTGCCCTTATCCCACATTCCTTTTCCTGCTGTCCTTTCTTTGATGTAGCTCATTTTGTTGTCATACAGACTATATGCCAAATGTTCATTCAGTGATTATTTTTTTATATCAAGGGTTATTTTCCATTGGCCTTGTTAAAAAAGATAGTAGAGGAATATATTTTTTTGGTGGTGTGACTACAAAAGTAGCCATAAAGCAGCAGAAAGAGGGGGATTTTGCAAATCATAAAATCATAACACTGTTGGGTTTTTTTTTGTTCACCTGCTCTTATCAATAAGTTTAAAGACAAAGACAGAAAGACAAGTAGAAAGTAGGTTTGCTGTTTTTTTTGTGTTGATGTTGGGTTTTTTTAACTTTTATTGGAGATATGTTATTACAAAATGGACTAATTTAATCAGTGGAAAGATAGCAGGCAGTCACAGGAGCCCAGAAACTCCATACGGTTTGACTTTATTAGACAAATTTTGAAGTTTCTTTCAGGAACTTTCACCTCTTTCTTTGCTAGCATTTTATTTGCTCCTCTCTGACTAACTTTTTTCTTTTAAATTATCTAGCTGATTAACATAATTAGGTTAAACCTGTTTTAGCTGCTTTGTTGTCAGAACTGATGAAAGGGCAATGGGCCCATACGTATTTCCTAGTCAGCAGATCCAATAAAAGATAGAACTTCTCCCTGCAAAGCTTGCATTCTGTGCTGGTTTGTGGTGATTACAATTTGGGCAGAATTGTGAACAAGTCAACAAAAACTTACCTGTGAGAAAGCAATGTTACATGACTGCATGTTTAGAAGTATCCATTTATAAACTATCTTCTTTAGTATTATATGTATTAATGTTTGTTTATATGTTAGTATTGGCTATAATATCAACAGCTCTCTGGTTTGCCCTACCTTTCAACCAGGAAGCCTTCTAGTGTAGCTAGCCAGTCAGCACACCCACGCTCTGGAACCAACAAGAGCCCACACTACCATATTCTTTTTAATACTCTATTTCTTCTCCCACATCCATCCGACAATTGTGCTTCACTGAACACTAATAATACGTAATAACGGTTTCAGCCAGGCACAAACAAGTATTCTCTCCCTATAAAACAGAAGCAATGTATGTCCTAAATTTATGAATTATATCCTATTACATCCATCAGGGAGCGGTGACCCTACTCATCGAGAGAAAGAAAAGTTTCCATTTAAATTGTAATCTTTTAGAAACCTATGAACAACTAAAACCAGGAAATTAGAATGGAAAGCATTCCAGGCTTATGTATCAGAACCTCAATTATGGTTCTCATTACTAAAGGTGTATTGAAGTCGTTGGGCTGTATCCACTTACCACTGATAAGACTGCAGTTCAAAATGCTTGTGGATTAAATCCAGCCTCCATGGCACTGGCTCGATGATACTGTCAATTTATAGTATTGATATTAATATTAGCAGCTCCTAGGGTCCTCAGGGATCAGGAGACAGTGCTGATTAGACACCTTGGAATATATGTTTTTTAAAGTACAGTTTCAGAATTTAATTTGATATGAGATCAATCAAAAGAGAAATCAAATACTTTTTTTTTTTTTTTAAATACATTGCAATGGTATGTGAGAGATGGAGAAGAAACTACAGAACTACAGTGCACACTGAGCCTGCAGGAAAGGAAGATCACTTACCTCTAGATGCTGAATGGCATTAAGGTGTCACAATGCCTGTGGTAAGCTGCACAGAACCAGGGAAAGGAGCAAGAAGCTTTGCCACTTTTTGATTTCTCCATTTGTTATATACCATCCATTTATGTTAGTCCTAGGTGACTTTGATTGGAATCAGAAGCTGCCTTGTGAATAGTGTAGATACTGTGTATAGAAACTTGTTTAGCTTTTCTTCACACATACAGCAGTATGTACATTCCTCAAGAAATCCTCTAATTCAGAGAAATGACATGTAGGCTTAGTAGAAAGCACTTCACATCCTTTAAATTTTTTTACCTTCAGTATATAAAATAAATCTAATTTTAAAACCCTACATTTCTTTTCAGACACAGTTCCTTTGTACAAAATCTCTGTATGTGGAAAGCAAGGGTTAGGCTTATTGCACCCACTTCACTCCTGTTTGATTTACTGAGCATTCCTTAGTGCTTTACAGAGCCAAATAAAGGGTGAAATTATTGCAGCTCTGCTGTGGAAGGGCAAGAGACCAAAAAAAACCCCAACAAAACAAAATAAAAAAACCTGTGAAGAAAATCAAGACAATTGTATTCTTGACTTCAGCTTTACTACTTTCTTGACTTTTTAAAAAAATTTTGCTTAAGTACATCATCCTTCTTGTATTTATTAGTCTCAATAATATGATATGCCATAAAGATGTGTGCAGTGTAAGTAGTCCTTGTTTTTAAATTTCCTAGAACAACAATCTAGAAGCAGTAAGTAAGCTAAGATAGTAAAGTTGCTTGATTGGCTGCATTTCAGCCTTGATTTATGTTGGAGGATAGCATAAATGAAAGGTGAGAATATTCTGAGAAAGTGAATGTTACTGTCTAGTCATAGAGAGAGGATATTTATGGATTGGTACGGGGATCTGATATTGATGATATTTTGTAGCAAAATATAGGATTTCTATTTCAATTACTATCCATCTTCAAGGATGGATAATTAGGAAAAACAAAATTGAAAATCAACCCTGAAGCTTTTAATTGATTCTCTTATCTGTTGGTCGTTTCTGTGTGACTTGCTTCTGAATGGCTGGCCCCATTGCTAGAAGTACCTAGGTTGGTCAGAATTTTAGCACTACTGAGACACTCTCTCTTCCTTGGCATTTAGAAATTTTGTTGCATGTCTCTTTCTCTTTTAAAGAGAGTTTAAGAATTTCTGATATTATCATATATGGGAAAGCTATACAGACAACAAATACTTTCACATCATCTTTGCCTTGGATGGGATATAGCCATTTGGCAAGAAAATCTCTGTTAAAACTTTCCTGGCAAAGAGTTGCATTTATTTCCTACCTTCCTGCAAACTGCTGAGCTGTTCTTTAAAACATATATGAAAACAGTTTCTCATAATATTTTTCTTAAACCTTTAGAGAATTGAGCACACACTTAACTTCTTAGCACTCTTACCTGGGTTTAATTTTAGTCATTCCAACTGGCTGTTTGTACTAAATGTAATCATTTAAAAATTATTTAAAAGGAAACTCATGTCTAATGATAATAGATATTATTATATATTATATAATTATATATATATTAACATCTAAATGTTATTATGGTGCTATTATGTGGCCCAGTACAAAATAAATTATTGAAGTCTTCAATGTACTCAGTCTAGGCTCCAAAACAATTATTGTTTTACTATAGATCTTCAGTTAACCTGTTGCTTGGGGACGCCAGCCATTACATAGTAGATTCTTTGGTGCACATATACATTTGAAGTCGCTACCACAGAAACATATGGCTTCTGTAATGTTTCATGTTTGCTAATATACGTGGGAAAAATTCAAGGCTGGGATTCAAAGTCTCTCTATTAAAAGAGACTCTCTCTATTAAAAGAGACTAAGCATCTAAATCTCCTAATCTGCCTTGAAAAATGGCTTCAATATAGTTTGTTACACACCCCACCAAATCATGCTTTCCTTACCTCTTTAAGTAAGCCATTTATTTTAATAGCAATAAGAGTTAGATTAGATAAACAAGGATATAATTCTTGGTGTTGTATAAATTGCATAACGTGTAATAAACATTTGCTGTCTTGAGCTGTCATGAGATGCTCATTTGTGATATTTGCTAGAAGACCACATATTGCTATTTCCATTCCATTGTCATCTGAAAGACTAGACAGTGTTCAAAGCATAGCCCTGAGCAAGAATTGCACAAACTGCATCCCTTTTCCTCAGAAGCCCCCATGAGTCAGACACATCCCTGTGAGTCACGATTCCCTACCTGCTCTTAGGACACAACAGTTTTCTTGCTGGTCTATGCTAGTGACAGATTAAAACACCCAACAGACAAATGTTGGCTGACCTGTACTGGCCATTGAAAAACAGGTGAATATGACACTGCAGGAAAAAAAAAAGGCAAAGCCTATTTATTTTTTTTCCATTTAACCTCTCCCCGCTGACTTAGTCTGCCCCCAAAATATAGGTACAGTCAAAGTCCATGATTCTAAGGTAGGATCCTGTATGAAGGCCCAATCTCTGTATTGAGGTAGCGTGGGTTTGGGGGGATTTATGCTTATATAGAAACATACTCTACTCCTCTTCAGTGTCATTTTCCAAACATGAATCTCCAGCTGGAACCAGTATTTCTTGCATGACTCTCACTGACTGATAGGAGTTTGAAGAACAGAGGAATATATGAAGTGAGTTTTTGCACGTAAACTAATGGCAGATGTGTTGTAATGAACACATACATTACGCAAAACCTTAACTTGGATCAGCAATAGCAGATGCTGGACCCCATTTTACGCTTTTTTTGTTTTTAAATTGATATAGTTCTATATCCAAAGGTCATTGCAAAGTTGCATACGCTTTAAGAAAAGCATGTTTAAAAAAAAATCAAGAGATAAAACTCCAATTCCAGACAATTTCAGGTCATAGTAGTTCTTCACTTCAGTACAATCCTCAAAATGAGAGAAGACAAAAATGCTTCCTGTTTGATTTCCTAGTTCCAGTAACAAAAGAGATTCTGGAAAATTACTCAAGGATAAGATCTCAATTATAAAAGTACTAAATTTTCAAAGCAATATCTTGAGTTCTTCCTGCTCCCCTTCCCTCATTCCTCCTCCAGGAGCAGCAGTCTTCCAGCTGCCTGATATTGTGTAAAAAAGCCAGGGTCATGTAGATATCACTTCCTTGCTGTGTTACTTAGCTTCTTTGCATGCTTCTTGAGGTTGCTAGGGTTTGGCATTTGGATTTTACCAATGTGCTAATTAGAGAGGAATTAGAGTATCTCCAGCAGTCGGCTTTCTGATGGATTTCATTGTTGCAGCTGTGATATGTAACCATTGTAAGATTTACCTTAGATTTTCTAAATCTTTAGAAAATCTATCTCTCTATCGATCTGTATGCTAGATGGAATAACCTGAAATGTGACCTTTTAAAAAAGTTACTAATGCACAGTGTAAAACTCACTACTAGAAACTTATGAAATCTTGAAAGTTAGGCTTTTACCATGAATTACTTTGGTAGAGGCTGAAATACTGTACAAATTCTAATGGGTGAGATAAAAATGCAGTCCCATGGCCATCTTTCAATGTTTTAGAAAGGAAAGTCTTTGCTTTGCTTTGTTTTCATTTCCTCAAATACCTCAGGTTTTTTAAATCTCTATGTATGGATTTATGGATTATGCTGGAAACTGCATTTGTTCAATTGAGAGCACTGTTTACTAGTGCAGTTTATAGGATTTCTTCCTTCTCTTTTTTTGGATTCTCCATCTTCTCTACACGTTTGTGAAATGAACTATATGGAGTAATTTCTCAGATCCTACAGGCATCTGAAAGCAGCACTGCAAAGCATCTCGTTCTTTGGACCCTGGCTACAATGATCTCAACACTAACTGACAGCAGATATATACACCTTGGTACCATGTGACCCTCCATCCGTTCTACAATGAGAAGATTCAGTAAATGTTACAAAGAGCAGGGCTAAGTTTGTAACAAATTTGAACCATGAACCATTTATTTCTACCTTCAGCACAGTGGCCAGCACTGTGGGAGTTGGGAAATCCTTTCCCGACTCACACCCCTTGTGGGACTGACAGAGTGCATTCTTCAATCGGCATTGGCTGTAGTATTTTAAGAGATTACATATAAAAATTTTTATTTGATCACTTTCAAAAGCATCTCTCCATAATTATATGGTAACGTGCTTTTTGCTTAACAGTCGAACTTTACAGTTTTTTGTGAAAGTAAATGAATTTCATTGATAGGCTTCAGGTCTATAGAGCTTTGTACGTGTGCTTCATTTTACTTGCAAGTGGCATTGCTTGATTTTGAGGTGATTACCTCCATCAGTAAATTTCAATATGTCAGATGTACAAAACTGAAATGATTTTCTTAACTTTTAAATTGAATATATGACAAATTGAAGTTTTTGCAGTAAAGATTTTTAAGAAAACATCCACAAATCAGGCTCCAATCCTTGCAAAAACTGTTAAATTCAAAATAATCTATTCACCACCATATCTAAATACCAGATGCAGTAGCTTCAGGATCAGACTCTTGTCAGCAGGAAGCATTGCTGGCCCATAGACACTATTAGCAGTAGACTGTTCATGAATGTACATGTTAGAAGATTAAATTTTCTTGGCAAGCAAGGTAGCCCAGGGGTTAAAAATATGTCTCTCAGAACATCTGCATGCTGTTGTACTTCAAGTTTTAACATGCTATCTTCAGGATTATGCCACAGATTAAAGAGTTTTATTTTACCATCAAAAGTTCTATAACTGGAATCTCTTGGAATAGGAAACATGATCTGTTTTGCTGACTGCTCTGGGGGATTCTCTTTCTTCTTTTCAGGGCTTTGAAAATTAATGTTCTTTGACATCTACTTTAAATTGACACTTGATATCCAGTAAATCAAAATAAAAATATAAATTTGATCTGTGGAAATCAAGATTAGTTTAATGTTTACTATCCTAATGCAAATTAGATTTCCTCTCTACAGAGTGACAATTTCAGTGGTATTGCTAATGCATATGTTGACATCCTACAAACTGGAACAAGATTTTGGCTAAGAAGTGCTTATTTAATGCCTGTCAGTTCATACATATAGCAAATGGTGTAGTGAGAAAAACACAATGTATGTTGATATATCTGATACCTCTGTCTTCAGTTAATTTCGTAACACTTCTTAAATTTTCCGTGTAGCCAGATGCAAAATTTTAAGATATTATAATTTATTTTTTTTTTAACAAGAGAAAGGCTAGTCATAAGCTTAAGCATTTAGACTGTGAATTGAAAAAGTAGCAGAAATTTCCACAAGGAAGCTGTGGAGATGTTGGCAAACTCTGGTACCTCTTCTCTGTATCTTCATACGCCATTCGTCCATACTCTCTACCCTCAGTTCTACATCTGCAGCCTGATTGCCCAGATTCCAGGTTAAGTGGAATCATGGGTACCTGGCTCTTCAAACCATCTCTGAACAGTTTCTACCATAGAAGGGCTTGTTAGCTCAAACTGTGTATAATTTGCAGATGCACTGATTTTGCTGTCAGCTCAGATCTGCATACATGTGAGGCTGGGCCCAAGCTAATAAACCTACTCAGATGTTAAGAGAGTTTAGGTATGCTTGTGCCATGTAACTGGAACCAGAAGCTTTGAGAAGTTGGTTATATATATATATATCTGTGCTGGTTTTGTGCATTTGCATGGCACTATGCCCAAGCTTGTAAACACTGGGGGGCTCTGTGCAACACAGTCTGGCTTTTTGAGAACGTATTTGGGTCTGGAAGCAGTATTGTATTGATATTTCCATTACCTGGAATATCATAAATGCTCATTGCTCTGAATGTAGAGAGTAAATTTTATTTAAATTGCAGTCTCTTCTGGAGTGACACTTACTATATATCCTGGCATTGCATAATAATATAGTAATACAACAAGTTCCGAGTATGCAATGGGCAACTGTGCTATTATAACCCAACTAGTATTTTAGAAAGACATTTTTCATATATTTGCACTACAATTAAAATTATGAAAATAATTGTAAGTAGAATGCCTTGAGGGTAAACAAGTAAAACAGGATTTGCCTTGTTAATAAGGAGTAAAAAATCCAAACAAACCCAAACACAAACCAAAAACCCAAACAACAACAACAAAAAACCCAAGCCAAAAACAAGAAAAGAAAGAAGAAAATATTGTCTGTCTTGTTCTGCTATGAAAAAGTGAGCTTGGAAATATGTTTGTTTAAAACCAAGCATATAAATATCACATTTGTGATACAGAGATATGTGAGTTTGCGCAGAACATTTTGACATATTAATATTTTTTGTGCTGGCACCAAAAAGACCATTTACTGATCCAGATCTCAGACTGTTTTAGAAAATATGTAATTTAAAAGGGGGTGTGATGGGGAAGAGGAGATAGAATAGCTGGAGTGGAATCTCTCTTATTCAGGTTATGCACTCTTATCTACTTTTGAAAGGTGGAGTAATTTACTGCCATGCCATGGCCAACAGCTCATTAATGAAGCTAGAAGAAAGAATTATAAAGACTTTGAAAAAGATAACCTGGTAGAGCTCCTTCCCTGTTACCCTGAACTGAGAAGGAATGGCTCTTTACGTGAAGAAAGAGCAAATATGCAGCCTGGTGAGCCTTATGATGGAGGAATATATGAGATATATCAGTACTGAATCATCAGTGAAGGCTGCTGAGAACACACAGGACTGGCATAATCTGTTTTGAACTATACACACTATTACTATTTAGTTACTGCTGTAATTTGTACCCCAGTACACAGACCATAGTCTCATTAAAATATCACTGTCCTTTCCTGAGGATTGCCTGTAATGTTATAAAGCATAATAAGAAAAGTTTAATATGATGAAACAGTTTTGCCTGGGATACTTCATGTATTCTGTTAAGCAGACATCTCTGTGAATTGGATATAAGTTGTTTCTAACATATGAGCTGGATCTTCAATGAGAGTAGATTGCTGCAACTTCCAAGTCAGTGGAGTTAAGACAGTTTATACCAGCTAAGAATCTGGTTCTGTACACTAGTAGTAGACACAGAAGTGATTGCTGATAGATTTGAACTGCAAGGGGACTACCTGTGTACCTAAGGGGCCTCTAGGGATAGGTTTTGTTGTACAAGCTAGAGAGGAGAGAATCTCATTTTATATATAAATAGTGAAAAAATATCAAGTAATATTGAATATTGAGAGCAGGAAATCTTTTGTTGTAGAGAAATGCAGTAAAAAGAAAGGCAAGTACCTCACCCATTGGCTGATATGGATAAACTACTGGCTAAGTGGAAAATCGTGTGCCAGTCTGCTAGTGAAAATGGTGACGCTTAGGTAAATTGAAAAGTAAATACTTCGAGACTCCTGGAAACTGAATGGTTCTTTTTGTATAAGTAAATATCCCATCTAAAACCAGATTCTATCACTCCATATTTCATTCATCAAATACAAGTTCTGTTGATAAGATTCTATAAAGAACAAGGTAATGCCAGAAAATCATAGAAATGATGTAAGAGATCTTCCCCTGATTTATTTTTAACTTAAGCCAAAAACACAGGTTTGATTCTGTGTGTTGATATCAAGTGGGTGTGTGATATCTTCAGGCAGGTCGAGTGATGTTTGTAAAGGGTGCAAGTACAAATTGGATGTCTCAATCCAGCAAAGCTATGGATGCAATAGTAAGGCATGTGGTGGCATGTATGATGCCTCTACCTGATGAGCAAAGGGGGAGAGTGCTTCTTGAAGCAAACCCAACAGTTACACCTGTATTCCGAGGACAGTGGTAGGGTGTGAAACAATAAAAGAATGGGTACACATGGGGGTTTATGAATGTATCCCTTTCAACTAACAGAGTAAGAGTAAATTAAAGCACTATTAATGATACTCAAGGTCATAGGAAAATATATGTTCAGTGATGTACACGTACAATTTATTAGTTTATTTTTAAACTGTAGTAATGTAAATTATTTTCTGTTCTCAAGGGTCTCTATATTTTAGAAATGTGAAGATAGATGAAGTATCCAAGAAGGTGCTGCCTTTCCTTTTATCTCTCAAGAGGAGTTTGTGTGCGCATACAGTTGCTGGATACTCTAACCTAATTGTGTTAGGACTAAGATAATTTGGGAAAGTTTTCATCTCACTGCAAACTCAGTAATGGTAAATTCTTGACTGTGGAGCTCTCCTAAGGCCACAAATGCTCCATCCTAACACTGTGGAATACCAAACCTTCCTCTCTTATTTATGGTTGAGAGAGGACGCATAATCTTTGCTAAGAATGTGTAGTTTTATCTGTGAAGTTTATGAGACTGACTTTTGCTGATGAAATGGAAATAAACATTTCTAATACTTTGGTAAAAAAGAACCATGAGTGTCAACCCAGACACCAGGATTAGAAAAATAAAATTGAGTACACTCTTCTGAATTACTGTAGTTCAGCTTTACTTGACTATTGGGAGGATAAGGCAGATACCTAATCCAAATAATTCACTATTCACTGCACTTACATAAAAATTTTCTCACACTTTGTACTACTTCCTATTTGCTTTATTTTGTAAGGTCCTGATCTGGGCTTCAAGAGGGTCTATACACATCCTTTTAGAGTTCAAATTTTGCTTAGGTTAGATGTTCTTGTAATAAAAATATGTAACTGCTCACCATTGATAAAATAGCAAGAACTCACACCATCAATCCTTCTTTAGTTCTTGTAATAGCCTTTCCATTTAGTTAAGGGCTGTTTTACTCTTTGTAAACATATAGTTCATTCATTTAACAGGGACTTGGTTCACCTTAAGTGTTCGGATGCTTCGCCTCCTTCATATCCATCCAGCATAAACAGCATAAGAGGATAGACAAGGTCGCAGAACAAAATATAGGAATGTTTTAATGGAAAAATTCAAATCCTGGTGTGAAATCTTAAAAAAAGAAAAAAAAAAAGAAAAGTAAGAGCCTTCCCACCCTGAACAAATAACAGTACTTTATCTGTGCCTCATTATTCTCCTCCACAGACTATAGAATTCACGAACTTCACTGAAGTCAAAAAAAAATGCAGACTACACATTGAGATGAAATAGCAACAGCCAGATTTTTGTTAAATCCATTATTGTAACTGAACTTGTAGGCACTGGATATCCTGGTCATCTGTCCTTCCCATTCCAGTAGCACCTCTAAATTCTTCCCATTCTCCAGAACTGTTTCTTATTCTGCAGAAGGTATGAGGCACGTTACTCTCCTAATTTTTGAGAAGGTATAGAGATGCTAAAAGAAAATTTTCACTGCCAGAGTTTACCTCACCAGGAAGTGAGATAGACTGCAACTATACCAGCTTAAGTCTGTTATTAAATTATACAAGAGTGATCTAAAAATATATTTCAGTAACTGGCAAGGAAATCAGAAACATTGTTTGGGAGCTATTTATAACTATCTTAATTGTAAATTTATGAGCACCTTTTAGTTGCTTTGCAATCTGTACATAATAATTAATTATGTAGTCTTAAATGGAGAAACCAAGAAGAATATGGGGTTTCTGTGAAATTCCACTATTATAAGAGATCATGACTCCAAATTGTGCTAGTCATTGACTAAGGCCCAATAAGTAGCTTAGTGCAACATTTAGAACTCCATGACAATCATTGCCCTATGATGCATAGTATTTTGCAGATAAAGCCCGTATTTCTGTAACTCACACAGCACCTGTGTTCTTCAGTAGCCAGCATTTACTTCCATACGCTTGTACTATTGCAAAGATTAGAAAAAGTTGCAGATTAGAATAAACCTCAGAAATAATGCTCATTTGCAATAATGAAATACAGTTGTTTGCACTCCAAAATCCATAATGTGGGACAGTGCAATTTGCCAGGGTGGTAATGGGACAGCTATAATAGCAGCTCATGCCAAATAGCATTAATTGACAGATTCTGATCTGTAGCAGCTTCTGTTAATTTTAGATTACAGACTTTCAGTACATTTAAACTTCTTGAACTTTCCTTTGGCTGTAATGTAAAGACTATTAATCATGAACACTATGTTCAAATTTTTGTTGTGTTTGCAGGAAAACAAAATATACAGTTAGAGATATGCTAATTTTTTATATTGTGCATGTTCTGATAGGCTTTATTTTTCTAAAATACAGTTTTCCAAGCATGTTTTCTCTAAACCCTCTCTTGTGGGTGGGCAATTTCCAGGGGTTATCACCTTTCCTTTTCTTGCTATCCTCTAAGTGGTACTTTCTTTGCCGTGGGCAGTGCAACAACTATGCTCTGCTCTACTTGTCGTGTTCCATTTGGTGCCACCCAAATCAAAAGCAAGTGGTTTGGCACATCTCTGAGACAGCCTTTTTTAAAAAAAAACAACCTTCCAAGGACATAACTAGACACAGTGCCATTCCCAGGAACCAGGCTGCGTTTCAAAGCCCATTTGCTTTTTTTTATGTTCAGCTTCCTGTTCTTTTCACATTCTCCTCTCTTTTGTCTTTTGAGCCTGAACTGTAGAGATTCTCAGGGACAGATTATAACTTTCCTCCCAGGTGAGATCAAAGAGGGTCTGTTAGAGGCCTGGTTGTCTCTTTTTCACCCAAAAAAAAAAAAAAAAAAAAAAAAAAAAAAGCAAACTTTCCAACATCTGCTAGAGCCAGCACAGATGTACATACATTATAATCTGTTAGAGGATTTAAGGTAACATTCTGAAGCTGTTTTCAACACCTTCCATTGCCCTTGATAGTTGATTTTAAAGGATCTAAATGCAGAATCTGAGTTTGTGGATTATGGCAGAAGAATCAATGGGGTAGGCTCTTGAATATCTATTTCAGCTGCCATGTTCCTTTTGAGATACCAAAGTACATGAACAAACTGAGATCCACTTCATTACAAAATAGGCAATGCAATTCTAAAAAAAACTCCTAAAAAGTGCTTGCTGATTTTGGAAATTCAGTTAGATTCAGAGTAATAGCTCAGTATCTCATACAAACAGACATACAAGTGTTATGTGTGAAAACCACAGTTTTATAACTGCTTTCCTGAAAGTGTTGTCCCATCTTCCCCTTTTCGTCACTTCTTATTTCAAAATGCAAAGATTTTCAGTGTCAAGGGCAGCTCTTCTTGTTAAGAGTAAGTAATGGATGTAGGATCTGCTCATTATCAGAACCTTCATACAAAATTGCAAAATTGATCCATTTCTCTTGTTTATCATTTTTCACTTTTTTCCTACTGCCATTTTCCTTTTTTCCTTTTTTTCTTTCTTTGTTTCCTTTCCTCTCAGCATTTGGATTTGTATGATTTAGTTTGGTTCCATATAAAATAATTTCCTCCTCAGCAATCATCTCTCACCTGCCATCACACAAATGGCACACACAAGTATGGCTGAATTTGCAGTTTCTAGTCCCAAATGGAGGAATCAGAAGCATACAGCTGGTTGTGCTGAAACAGGCTTCTGTCACTGAAGACAGAGTTTATGATAACTATGCCAAGAGTTAAGAGAGGGGAAAATATGATCACTGGATATGAAGATCACAGGAAAGAGAAATGGGAGATGGCAAAACAGACCTTATTGTCAGTATAAGAACCAGCAGGAGAGAAGACATGGAGACTGAGCTGACACAAAGGGAACCTTCAGGAAAGAGATTAAGGAGGAGAAGAAAAAATTAAGTAAGAGATGTAATTTTGCTCTCACCTACATAGAGCCTTGAAAAAGTAGTTGATTTTAGTGCAGAGGAAAATGCAATTGAATTAAAAGATTGGAGAAGGTGGGAAAAGACACAGTCAGAACAGCAGGAGCTTAAGAAAGCAACAAAATCTCAAGGTGTCTTGAGTTGAGGAGGGCAGAGGAGGTAGCTACAGTACGGTATTCATTCCTTACTTGTCATTAGAGGTCTTGTGTATATGTAACATCATTTCTTTTAACATTTTTTCAAACTGCCATCCTTGACTAATAGCATTTGTATGACTTCCACATAATATCACTAACAAAAACAAGTTCCTGCTGGACTTCTTAAAATCTCAGGAATGTCTCCTTTGGAAGGTCATAACTCTGCTGGGGAAAGACAGGATAGGAGTTTGGTTTAGATTTTTTTTTTCTATTGTTCCTCTGTAGGAGTGCAGCAGCATAGGGTGTTAGTTTGGTGACTGATATTCTGAAGAGGAGAAGTTTTTCCTCCTATGATGATTCATCTGATAAACATGTAATTTTTATTAGCATTTTGCTTGATTGTCTACTTCCAGAAGAGCAAAACATAGATAGGGCCAGAAGAAGTTACAGAAATTCTAAGGAAATTCTTCTCATTCCAGAGAAAATTTTTACAGGAGCTGAGAAGTACCATTGAGAAGGTAGTAATTGTGGGATGTATTGTGTTACCTAAGAATATTCTATTAAAACTTTTTTGTCATGGGAGAGGCTTCATTTTGGGTAACAGACTTCATAGCAGCAGTTCAGTCAATACAGCAAATCATGGTACCTGTGATATAGTCTCGATACTGGTATTTTTCCACTACATTACCAAAATGTTTATGACAAAATGTGCAAATTATAGCTTCAAGGGTTCCAAATGTACATAATTCTTTGAAGGAAAATGTACTGTGTGAATTCCTTGCTCCAGTTTATACTCCCTCTCTTCCCCCTTAGGTATGGAGTCCTGCAATTCTTCATTTGAGACTTCTTTAGCACATTGTACCCCAGACTGCAGCAGACATTTACTTCAAAGTTTTCTTTTGTGCATTATATTAGATTTGCTTGTTTGTTCTGCAGCCAAATGCAAAACTTTCTCCAGATGAGGTGAGTTTAACTGAGGATCATCCTCCTGAACCTTCTGCTGAGATTCTGAAATTTTACACTTCTGTACATGGGGAACACAAAAAAAAAATTGTTATATACTGATTTTGCTTGGCATCTGACAAAAATTGGGTATTATTTTATTTAATATTGAGTTACTTATTTTGTGTATCCTGTCAGTCTCAAATGGCAAAGGATTATGCTGTGCATGGTGTGAGTATCCTGAGTTGCAGCATCTACCTTGATGTGCCCCAAAGCTTCCCTGTAGAATACCTGTGGTAACTACTTAAATGCACTTCTACTTAATCTGCGAGTGAGTTGGGCAGGGATCACAATCATATAAGTTCAGGGAGAGAATGTAGAAAAGCCAGTTTTACTTGTCTGCTGGATGAAGCAGATGGAATATAGATTAAGTTTTCTCTGTTTCTGAATTTCTCTGAATTCTTACACACATAATTTCTCCTTATTCTTACCTGTATAGAGGTACTGGGATTTACCCTGTGTGTACCCAAGAACAGAATTTGGGTTCATAACTTTTTAGTCGTACCTCTAGATCTTTTCCCTCCATAGTAGTTTGTGAGATTGCTGGTACCATTTTAGGCAGCACTTCTCTCATTAGGTCTCCATGTGGCTGGTTATTAGTTAGATGATGGTTCATGAAGAAAACATCCCTGTATGTCCTGCTGACACGTTTCCACTTATGTGAACATAAGTGTTGAAGCACAGAAAAAAAATTCAGCAGTTTCCCTTAGCCTGGGTGCACTGGGACTAATCTTGTTAGCATGTCTGCTTTTGTAGCCAATAGCAAATATGGGAATGGTGCAGCCACTATTGCTATTTCCCTTTGGTCTCTTAGATCATGAGATCAGGTACTCAATTACAGCTGGACTAACTGGAAAGTAGCATTTGGCACAAATCCAGGCTGAAGCGGGTTGTTCATGCTGCCCTGCAAAAACATGTGTTACTGCAGCATCTATTTTTAACAAAATGAAAAATTATATTTATGCAAAATACTGGGTGTTACAGTCAGAATAAAAGAAATCTGTATGGAAATGTAAGTAAAGGCAAGACACTTATCAAAAGAAACTCAGTATGAAAGGAACTGTAATTTCAGTCGCCATTGATACTCATTACTAAACTAGTGATAAACTCATCTGTTCAGGAAATAAATGTCAATGTACTTTTGTAATTTAAATGAGAGCTTGTAATATGGAAAATATGCTTCCCGCTCAGATCCTTGAAGGTTTGCTTTGAAATGGGAGTCCCCTGTGATGTCTATTTCATTTTCTTTTATTGTTAAAGTGTTGTGTCACTGATGACATTTCTGCTGAATGCTGCCCAATTATAACATTGAACATCTGCACAGGGACATTATATCTTCCCATGGGAATTATGGGAAACAAGCACATTGGTAAACAAAAGTAACTGAAATTATTTGTAAGAAATTTAGTCACTTTGTTGGCTGTCAAAGGTTGAGGCTTACTAACAAAACATTTTTGCCTTATATAGATAGATCAAACATTAAGAAAAAGAAAGCATTTATAATAAATAGAAGGAAAAAATTGTGGTTTGCACTGTACTTTTAAAAATAATTTTCATGGGTGAGTGGGTGTTGGGGGGGCAAATTGCTTTGATTTAAAATATGTGTGTTTGTAATATCCTTACTAGCACCGTATAGGGCAACTCTTAATTTATTCTTTCTGTGCAGTAAATGAAAATCTACTAAAATGCCCAGGATCACATAAGATAATATATAGTTGTAAATGTAATGTATTTAGTCTAAAGTTAAAACATATTATCTTGGTGCCAAGGTTCTGGATATTTAACAATTCAGTTGATGTTTTAATTCCAATTATGGCTTTTGTGGTCAGACACTGAAATGATTATGCACAAAATTCCCATCCAAGTCGGTGGGAATTTCATGTGTGCAAGTTCTGCAGGCTCAGGGCCATAACCACATGCAGGCTATTTCCAGTACAGCTTTCACCAGAATTCTTTGCATTCAGACCTTTACAAGGGAGAAACTGAAGAAACAGGTGGTGCCTCTCTGTCTCCCACTGCTATTTGGCCTTAGGGTAAAAGTACAGAGAGAAGACAAGCATATAGTCCAGCCAGTCCATGCTGCAGGGATCTTTGAATATTCTGAGAGACTTCTGCTGTCATGGCAGGATTTCATCTGTCTGGCAGTGACTGTCTGTTTGTGCTATCCACAGCCCACCTTTTCTCCTTCTTTGTTTTGTCACTTGAACTTCAAACACCTTTTCCAGTTTTCCTTCTGCTCTACAGCTTTCCTCTGTTTTCCTTTGTCTCTCTTTCTAGTTTATTCCCTGCAAACCGACTGCATCAGAAAACCTTGACAATCTAACTTGCTATCTGCTGCATCACACAGTGATATACACTTAAAAGATATATGTGTTTTCATGATCTATGCGTTGTGTCTATTTTGACTATAAGACTGGAAGAACAGGAGCTCCCAACAACTACTTAGGGCAGTGGGATCAATTCTTTTTGGGTTATTAAGGGCTGCCTTAATTAATCTGAGTCATATTTATGTACAGCAAAAGCCTGATACTTGCAACTGATGTGTTTCCATTCACATTTTTTATTTATCTTTGTGTTGGATTAAACAATAGCTTGCTCCCACCCTGGCAGTATTTCAAATTTTGAATTATTCTATGTAATTGCTTTCAATGACTACTAAAATGATCTGCAACAATTGCCCAAAATGGTACAATTCAAAGTGTTACTGTAATGTTCTTACCTATTAATTTTTATGAAGGATATAGCTGTTAAAGTGGGTAGGAGGGATTCTGTCACACAGGAAGTATTCTATTTTTTTTTAATGGATAAATACTGAATGTCTCTTTTATTTTGATTTATCTCAACAATATATCTGTCTGCAGTTCTCCCTCCCTTCCTGCCCTAAAATAAATAGTCCTGCTGCTGAAATGAGAGAAAGTATGTTTCTATGTCTTCAAAATAGAACTGAAAATACCTGCTTGACCTGTGAGTTTTAAGAAAGCTTGCAGTTGTGGTTAACACAAGCCCCCCTGCTGAGATCAAAGTCTGGCCCCATCCCACTTGAAACACCGCTGTCAGTACCTTGTTGTCAGGCAGAAGGTAAGACAGTGTTCCCCTCTGCTGTGGAAAAGCAATGTTTATTTGATCTTGGGCCTCTTCTGAATAATTTTGCTAAATCTAATTGCTCTTGATGTTTTACCCAGTACATCATGGGTTTTTTCAGAAGTAGCTCTTTATGCAATGGGTGAAGTATCAGAATACAGTAAGGAGCACTTCAAATATCTCTCATCAAGGCAAAGAATTCTAGATAGATTACTGCAGATCAATCTGTATAAACCTTGCATAAACACCAAAGCTCTTTTAAATTAAAATGCACTTTAAAAAACCCTTATGTTATGAAAGGTGAAATAGTCTGTAACTATTAAGAGAGTATCACGTGAAAAGAGGTAGAGAGATCTGTTTAATTCACTGGTTCCTGTCAATTTATGATGAAACAAAACAAATAATTAAATCCATGCCAGTATATTTATTACCATACATTAAGATTTTATATTACCAAAATATAAACTTCCTGTATGTCAAATGCCAGCCTTGTACCTAAATGTGAGCTATGGTTCCAACATGAATGTTGCTGTTGCTGCTCTGTGTTGCTTGATTGAAAACAAGAAACCTGACTTTATCTGATATCATTACAAAGGACTTTGCATTGGACTCTGACATTTGGTTGATGCTCACACTTCTGCTAGCAGGCAAATGACTTACAAACTTTGCTACATCTACATAAGAATTTTTAGTGTGAAGCCATAAATGGGAATGACAACCTGCAGCTGTTTTGTGAACTTCACTGATGGAGTATCATACTGAATGATCATACAGTTGTGATAAGCAAGGGTGACTTGTGATGCCTCCCTTAACTGTGAGGCTAGAGTATTTGGGAAATGTGGGTCCTCTTCCAAATTTCATTGCTGGTTTGATCGATGACATACTCTCTTTTATGTCATGCAGTTATTTAATTTCTTCTTCATGACACCTACGGCCCCTCTGTTCATTTTACAGGTATATTTGTCTGCATGTTTGTATCAAGTATGAGGTCCCCACGAATGAGTGTCTGAATGCAGGAGGGTGCTTTAGGCATATGTAGAACACAAAGTGGCGGGTGACAGATTGTGTCCTGTGGGTAAGAGGAGACCAGCTGCTCAAGAAGCATTTGTTTCCTCTATTATTCTATTACTTTTGCTGCAACCTAAGACGTTGTTGGGTTAGGTGTATATAGAGGAGTTGATAATGCTTGGGGAGGAGAGTGTTCAGGAGGCCATTTCTGCAGCCACAGTAGCAGTTGTCAGCCTCATCTTTTAGCAGCTGCAGGAGTAAAACCACCACTAGTTAGGGGATTTTGGTTCCACCTCACACCCTCTCCTTTTTGAGACAGCGGTGGGCCCTTCCTTGCACTTTTCTTCCCAGTAAGACATTAGATGGCAGCAGCCAGGAATATGGAAGAATGGGGGGCTGCTTTAAAGTTATCTCTCCATTCCTCTACACAAAGGGGAAACACGCTTTGTCCTTGAGTCTTCTTATTTAACTTTTCCAAAACTCTGCTTCCCACCCCAGGCTTCAATTTTCTCCCCCCTGTTTTCTCATTTTACTTCATAGAGCTGCCTCCTATTACCACTTTTTCCAGTTCTCAGCTGGTCATTTAGCTGGCTAACCTTCCCACCTTTCCTTCTCTCCTAAAGACATTTCTACTGTAACTGTGTGTTGCTTCATTAATAATGTGATGTTCATTATCTCTGGACCACAGAATTCCATTTCATTTGCCTAATCTGATCTGCTTTGCTGGCACATCAGTCTCTGTCTATATCCTGTTGGCTGTGCCTAGGGAGAATCTCTTACATGGAGCTGAATGGGATACGGGGCTAGATGGACCTTAATTCTGAAGCAATTCTGCTTGGATTTTGTGCTGTGTTCAGAGGCCACAGCAGAAGTGGATCTGTTGCCTCTTTGTGACCTAGGGGGAAAAGAGAGTTCTTCCCTGCACTAAGCCCGTCTACTTAATGAGTAAAGAAATTCAGATCAATAAAAGAAAATAGCAGGAGATCTAGAGGAACACCCTAAGGCCAGATGCATCATCGCTCAGTCCTTGTACAGTAATTTGCCTCTGTGCAGTTCAAAAAGAGCTTTTTATTCCGCTGGTGCTGGACACTGGACCAAGATCTTACGTGGCTTTTCTAAAACAGTTAATTTTAGCTTGGGAGATTGGAATCCCTCCAATCCTTCCATAATCACTGGTGGAAAACAGGCTGCTTGCAGCCATGAAGCAGAGCAGGAGCTTTTTAGGCTGAAGTTTGCTATTTCTCTCTACTGCTCAATGCAGTGGGGCTCTGGACTCACCCTCTGTACGGGACTGAATTTAGTTCCCAGATGATGAAGTGATCCCTCCTGGTACACCCTTCTGAATTTCACCTTCCCATTTTATTTGATGGGAGATTTATAAGGATAGAGCTCCTCTAGTCATCACCCTTAGCCTTTATTTCAACATTAGATAGAACTTGTGATTAAAGTCATGGTTCTGATACATTAAACCAAAAGCAAAAAAGCTTTGTTTTATAAGAGTTATGATGAGTTGCTTTATTTCTAGGTTTTTCAAAGATCCTCCCAAAAAGCTTTTTAGTTTAAAGACTTTAAATTCAAAACATTTATTAATAATGTAAAGGGATGCCTGTCAATCAAAAGCTGTAAAGAAACTCTGAAATCAAAGTTTCTTCATCAAAGCATTAAAAAAACATATCTTTGGCACAAGCTTTGGTGGTGCCATCCTTTGTTTGTAAGCCCACTTAAAAATAAATCTGTATCATAGTCAGTCCTCAACTGACAACACAAATTTGCAGTCCGTCTCAGTTGGTCACTTCTAACCTGGATGGTACAAAATACTAAATTTTAAAATGTCTGGATTTTTCCTCTAGTCACGTTATTGATTTTTGTGTAATTTTCAAAAAGCCAATTATGTCCAGCTTTTTAAAAGTCCTCAATTTTTGCCGCTTTAAAATTTGACGTATCTGGGGAGAAACATCTTCAGTCACTGAAAACCCGTAGCTTCTGCAGAGTTGGAAAAGACTGAACATTTTGCTGATTTTAAAACTGATGCTTTTGAAAAATTTGATCCATGTGTAAACTGTGTGTTCTGGCCAAAGAACAGTAAAATGTATCTAACTCAATATTTATTATGTTGCTTGAGAATCTTGAGTGAGGTGAGCACTGACATGTACAGCGTAATTCAGCCTTGTTAGTACACTTGCTGATCAACTGTCTCCCCCTGAGAGTCATTAAGACAGTTACCAAGAGCCTTGTTAGTATCAGATTACAAGAAAACAATGTTAAGGCAACCTCAAAAAAAAGGTGGCTGACAAAATGTTTTCCCTTGGTAGAAATGAGCATCAAATTACATTTCACTACTATTTGTTTGCTTTGGAAAGGGGGGCTAGGGATTTTCACCTTGTCCTTAGGGCAGCAATTTACTCACCTTACACTTTCTAGTACTGAAAACATTTCTTCAGATTACTGTGTTTTCATTTGATTTGTTCTGTTGTTTATATAGAGGTTGCTTTTCAGTAAAATCCAATATTATTGACACAGTTTGTTCTGCTGTATAGATCATACCAAACTGGATGGAACATACAGTAGAAAATTGGTTCTCTTAGTTGTTTTAGGTCACTAAAACTCAGATTCAAAGTCCATTAAATAGACATACGAAGGCCTTTAAACAGATGTTGCACTGAGGTTACAGAACCTCCAAATGCAGTATTTGGAAATGTATCTAAATGTAGCTCACTGACTTGAAGCTTCTCAGCAAAATAAATACAATTCTGTTCTGTGGCAGTGGCAAATTACATTGTAGGAGACAAGAAAGGAGGTCTGGGTCTGGGCAAGAAAACTGTAAAAGGGCAGTACAGGTCTGAGAGAGTTGGGGGGGTGCAAGTGGTGCTCAAAAATAAGTTAGGTGAGAACCCTGAGGAATCAGTATTTTTGTGGGTGGAATCAGGCAGATTTGAGGAAGATTAGATGTCTACAGGAATTTGAACAGAGGAGGATCAATTAATCTGTCAGAAGGTCAGGGCTCACTGTTGCTCTTCAATACCAGAAGCGAGTCCTGTGAAAGAGCCTTCAGCAATAGTAACCCTGGGTCTGTGATCTGTTACAGGAGTGGGAGACTTCTTTTTCCCTACGAGGAAAAGCCTCTAAGAGCTGGAGAACTGGTCAAAGCTCTTTTTCTGTTGCTCTGAAGTTGAATTGATACTGATTCCTTTTTGGATTGCTGTCTTTTGAGGCACTAAGAGTCTGGAAATTTCACTAAATATAGAAAAAAATTAAAGATTTCCTAAAATAATAATGTTTATATATATTTGAAGACTGATCACCAAATAATTACATACAATATTTTGACAGTGTATTGAAAATATAGTACCACACAAAAAAACTTTCATCTTTTTCTGAATTTAGGTCATATAAGCCCTAGTTATCTCTATTTTACTTCACATTTTAAAATTCTGACTGGTTTAGTGGCCAAATTTCTGGCCAATCCCCACAGTAGAATGAAAACTTTCTAGTAGATGTATGGTCACTACAAGAATATCTCATCACTACCTTGATTTGGAGAGGATAATTTTTGAGGTCTAAAGTTCATTTTAATTTACATAATGTGCATGTTAATATTTAGTAGATTAATCACAGGTATCATACACATTATATCAGGCATATCACTGGAAGTTTATTACAATATAACTAAATTAAAATGCTGTGACAGTTTTCATCTATTTATGTTGAAGGTAGTTTCATAAGGACTCTTTAAGGACTTTAAGGATTGCTGAAAATGTTCTTTTGGTCCAGCAACAGTTAAAACTCATAGCTGACACTTTGTGAAGACAATTTTTAAATTTCTGACTCTGTTACCTAGGATCACTGAAACATCATCTGCAAGAACAGTGGAAATCCTCAAAAAATAATTTCCAGTACCAGGCTTCCTGTTTACATTCAGGGGTAGTTACAGATTGTTAATGTGTAGTTGCTGTTCATGGTTAATGATACAATTGAGTCATCTCTGTGCAGTTCTCAGCCATTTAAAGCTATCGTAAAGTAACCCAATTAATAGATGATCAAAGCAATATAGCTGACTTTGCATGATAGTTTGACTGCAGTGTTTGCAACCATACTATAGAGTGCTATAAATATATTCAGAATAGTACAAAAGAGATGTTCAGGTTACAAAAACTCTAGTTCAGACCTGGATAGAATCACAAAGTAAAAGCATATCCACCTATGCTTGCTTTCCTTGAATCTTCTCATAAACTGTCTTTGTTTGGATGCCTAGGATGATACGCTTAATTCTCAGTAAGCAGGTACCCATCATTTTTTTGAGAATCAGGATTCATTAAAGCATCACAAATCAAGCGTACAAAAATGGAGATATCCAGAAGAGTTAGAAAGAAAATAAAAAGAAATAATTAAATTGTTCTCTTTTTTCCTTTTTTTTTTTTTTTTTTTTGATACTTAAAACAGATGATTTCTGATTTCTCTGTGAGGGTTATGGCTTGCTTTGCTAGATCTGGATGATTTTAAAAAGTAGTGCTTTATTTTCCATGAAAAGCTTTTAGTTGTCATTGCACCCAGTGTTGCATAAGTCAATAATAAATCAAACTAATATATTTTAAAAACTAAGCTTTAGAAGGTTTTATAGTTTAAAAGAAATCACAACAAAGCATGAATGCTGACTTTTTATCACCCCTCCTTTGAGACCCAGTTTATTTCATCATTGATGTGAAGCATGTAGTGCAAAACAAGATGACCTGTTTTCATCCTTGGTATAATTCCACTAAAGTAAAAAGCCTTTTGCCAGGAAGGAATTTGTCCCTATGTAAAAAAGGTCTTCACTCTTCCCAAGAGAAGGCTGAAACTGGGTTCTGTCTGTTTTCATCAACTCTCTTTATCTTACATCAAGGGTAGCTGATTGAACACAAGGAATTCCTAATATGAGTCACTTGTCATTCAGGCTCTTCGGGTTGAAGATATAGTGTTTCTAGCTTTCTTGGGCAAAGTGAAAATTACCTTGTTTAGCAAGCCCAGTGACTGGATGTAAAGCTGGCAAGTGACTCACATGTGCTCAGTTTCTGTATGTGACAAATAATACTGAAGTTATTTTGAGGTGTGAGTATAAATAAATCTTAATTATGGTATTTTCTTCTAAATATATTTGTAGTTTTGGGATGAATCTTCCATGCTTCATTCAGGGAGCACTTCAAACTTGGCTGCAATAGCATACCAGGAATAACAGAAAAAATAACATGGCTTTTAGATTTTAGATGGTCATTTAGCTGAGGGAATTTTTGATTGGCATGTACTACAGAATAGTATTCACCATATAGATCTCTTACCACATAAATTATAGTTGTTTTCTAGCATGTCTTAGACACTAAAGTGATGGGTATTAAAACATTTCCTCACTAGCTTACATATATATAGCCATTTTATAGCTATTTTACATTAAAGCAGAGTTTGCACCTCAAACTAAGTAGAGTTCTTGTAGCTGTCTGGATTTTATTGCAAAGATTCTTTGAATGTAACTTACGTGTAGACTTTTACTTTCATCTCTAGTCATTGGTACTGGAAAAATTCAGTAGAGGCAGAGAGCACCCTTTTTTTTTACAATGACAATACCAGAGAAGAAGCAAGAGGCAGGAAGCATCTAACATGGTTACAGTCATTTTTCTTGCCACTTTTCCATCATTTTCATTTCTCGGTATAGTAAGAACCCTTCCAAAACCCTCTGAAAAAAAGCTGCCACTGCTGATTGCTATAATCAGACACTGTCAGAGTCTGAAAAGGACATTGGTTACGGTTAGTGGGTAAGAAAAACTTTTCAAATGTTCACTATTGTAATTTATTTTCAGTTGAGTTCAGAAATTTAGAGGGAAAATAAGTTACCTAAATCCACTTGGAGTGATAAAACCTCTAAATTTGTAATAGATCTGAATAAATTTTATGTTTTCCTTGAGAACAGCATGTGAAAGAGCAGATGTGAGGGTCGTTATCTTAATGACACCACAGAAGTCTGGGCAGTCACAAAGGCTTTCTCACATAGTCAAACTGTCTTGGGAGAATCTAATTTGCTGTTGAGGTATAATACCAAACAAATGCTTTTCATTAAGGAGCTGCATGAAACAGTATCAGTCTAACAAGAGGACTAGGGCTTTGAAATGTAAACAAAGTAGCTCCTCAAGGTAACATCCATTCCCTTTAATTGAATGTGCCTTGAAAACAGTGGTTTCCCTGGCAGAAGAAAACAAACTTTTACTGGCACGCTGCTTCACCCCTCCAGCTTCTACCTTAGCAAATTTGTTATCAGGGGAGTTTGTAAGAAAACGAACACCTTTTCTTAGTGTTATAAAACCTGATATTTAAATTTAACTTAATGGTGGCAAGATATTAATATGAGGGTCTGAACTACACTAGTCTTCTGTTTGAATGTAAACCATGGGCCTTTGCACTCTCACCTACTCAGTGGAAGCTGAGCACATCTTGGACCTTGCAGTGCATTTGCAGAAACCAAGTCACCTTCTGAAAACATGTAAATTGTCCCACTGACTACCTTAAATTGTGACCCAGCAAAACTGTTGCCTTTGTGTATATGACCACCACTATCCAAGATTTCTGGACTACTTTGAATAGGTCACATGTATCTGGATGTCCTACGACAATGTAGTGTCAGCTGCACCTCTTATGAAACTGTCTAAGTGGGAAATAATCTTTCTTGGGTGCTTACAACACTGTGCTGCTTATGGACAAAACCACTGCTATAGGGTAATATGAGATTAACCATTTCTTTAAACTGGAATATAACAGATGATCTATTAGAGATCTATTAGAGAGAATTAAGAACAAACACTCAAGCTCAACAAACTGAACAACTGAAAAGAGGTCCATTTCTACATTTCCAGCATCATAACACAAGTTTCAGTTGTAATATAAACATTTGGGGGTTGGCAGACATGTTCCTTCACTAGTACAGTCATCAAAGAAACACAGAGACTTGTGTAAAGATTTAGAGACAATTGGATGTAAAAGATTCCATATTTTAGAAAAGAAAGTCTTAGAAAAGAAAGACTGCTAAATTTACAAGTCATGAAATGATGAACATTACGCTCTAGAAAATCAGCTGTAGTGTAAAAAAGACATTATGGAAGGCATTTAGCATCTCATAGCAAAATGCCATTTATGGTTGGGATATATTATGGAAAATGTGGAAACAACTTGTTATGGAAAAGTGCATTTTCCTAGTCATCATGAAGAAATGTTCAGCTAACTGGAAGTGGTGTATAGACTTTCACTACATATTTTAGTAAACTTGTCAGTCCTGCAGTTTTAATGAGCAGCAACACCATTTTCTTTTTGTCCTGAGTACTGTGATTGCCTATGTTTTATTAGGGGTAAAAGCTTGCTTTACTTTTTTTTTTTTTTTTCCTTTTTTGTTGAGATTACTCACTAAAGTCAGTGAAGAACTTTCCAAAGTGCATTAAATAAGATTTAAACTTGCAGTGAGGATATTTTGGGAATTTAATTTCCAAGTTTCATATAAGCAACTGGAACTTTTTCTTTTGTGCAGATTTTTATTCAGTGTGCAGTAAATGCAGTTCCAAGCCTTAGTGAAGAATGTGTTTTGACTCATTTTAGTTTTATAGGTGTCATTTAAGAATACCATGTCTTGGTGTCAGAAGCTGCTTCTTTGTACTTTGTGGCCTTGTGGTTAGCAGCTTGTCAAACTAGAGGGTGGTTCTCTCTGAGTTATGTTAATGTTTATTGGAGATTTTACACCTGGACCATGAAAGCTCCCTAACAAATGCAGATCTGATTTCAAGTGCAACATCCTCAGGATTTCTGTTTGATTCTTAGGCTCCTGTGTGAGCAATAGAAGGGCATATGCCAGACCTGATGATGAATTCAAAATATAAACTATCTAGAACTAAACCCAAATCTCCATACATGTAGTAGGAGAGGATTTTCTTTCTGCTCACTGACATGGTTTACATCCTATTATGTGCTTTTCCTTTCCTTTGAATATGCAAAGTCTGGGTACCAGTTTGCTACTTTCTGGTAGCCTTATACTAAAAGCAAGCACTATCCTGAACAGAATGGAAAGACAGTTTATGAAATGTGATTCAAAGCTGAAACTTAAAATGAAAGTGAAAGAAAATACTTGCTGTGTCTGTTTCATATTTGTATGAAAAGGGACTTCCTTGGACAACTGCCTGTGTTCTGATGGGCATCTTTCTTTGGCTGGGAATTTAAACAGTCCACAGAAAACAGAGGGTTCTTAGAGGAAGGATAGAAATAAAATCACTGAACTTCCACAGCGCTACAGGAAGTATTGCACAGGCATGTCTGCCTAGCTGGGACAGCAAAAGCAGGTAGAATCTAGATTCCATGTTGATAGCTGGTTCTAGCTTTGAGAACAAACTGAACTGCTGCTGGGCAAGATCTTTTCTACATGAACAGTTTAGATTTATTTCTGGTGAATGGATTTATTTCCATTTGCATCATTTGTGTTCCCTTCTCATGTTTGCACTGGATGTCGATTACCTATTTACTGGGCAGTAAGGCAACACAGGATAGCTTTTAGTGTAGGTGTGCATGCTCATCAATTCATGGGCCATTATATGGTGTACTAATATTGTCATAGTCAAAAAGATAAAGCCTCAGAATATAGCAACCCCATGTACCTTCAAATGTTAGGTAAATATTGGGTAGTATTCCTGGAACTGGTATGTGGAACTCCAGTTATGAATCAAAATACCTCTACGATATGCTCTGCATAAGTGGTGGGGGAAGGGAGGGATGATCAAAGGAGATGATGATCAAGGATCTTATTCCGTTGCTTTATCTAGTTCTTGTTGCTACATAAATAATGTAAATATAAGTGCAGTCACAGGGATCCCAGTCTTCCATCAGTTATTAATATATTCTAATAGATTTAGGCAATTCTAACAAAGAGACAAAAATGAAAGAAGTCTTTATTTATTATAGTGGAGCTTCTACAACAATTAAATAACTCCAATAAACCTAAATTCTTCTTTGAAAGGTTTACTGTATGAATACCAAGCTTTGTACCATTCTGGGACCTGAATTAAAACCATCCGTTCAGCAGTAGCACTGCTGGATAGGAGCGGGAAGGGGGGCGGCTTGAAAAGAAAGAACAAAGCCATAGTTCCAGTGACTTTAATTTGTTAAAGATCTTGTTAGGGCTATAAAACTTTACCAGGTACCATAGTCTCTCAGTTTAAGGAGGGAGGTCTGGTCACTTCATACCAAGCTGTTGTTTCAATTCCCAGCCTTGAGGTTTATAGGCTGTCATACATTGAGCTATTCCTGAACCATAAGTTTATTGAATATTTTGAGAGTTTGAGGTTGCCTTTCCCCTCCTTCCTGCCTTAGATTATTAGTAACTACTTGAACCTGAAACAGTTCTGCCAAATCTGTAGCAGCATTTTGTGTATTCTTTTGGAAGAGAGAAAAGGTTTTGTTTTCTTTTTCTACCTTGCAATAATTCAAGAACAAAGTAGTAAGGAAGCATAGCAATTTTTATTTCTTCTAAGCACCATCTCCTTCTAATAATATGCTTAGTATCTCTAGCATTCATCAAAGGATTATTTAAAAGAAACAGAGCCTGTAGGTGTCATACTAATTATGTATGTGAAGATGGATGTCATGGTAGGGCTAAGTGTCTGGCTTATTGGTGGTGAATGTAAGGAGGCCACATGAGGAAGACCTGGTTTGTGTCTCAACTTGCTCTTTGGCAATTACACTCCCAAAGTCCATAAACAGACATTTGTCATATTCTTAAACTGATATATATGAGGTCTGAACTAGAGGTAGTTCAAGCAAATTAAGAGACTATCATTTCAGCATCTTTGGATCAAGCCCAGAAACACTAATCTACCGGTAGAGAATGGTAGAGCACTGAGTCAAATGTGATCTTTCCAATTCATAAAAATATATACATTTGCATAAGGCCTGATGTGGAGAAACAGGGTGACAAGAGCAATTTTCATTTTTAGGATAAATTTTCCCATTAAATGGTTTGCAAAGAGCATTCTCCCAAGAGCAATGATCACAATTGTTAATTGTCTGGCTTAGTTCTGCCCAGTGAAGCATTTTTGTGTTTTGGCACCTTTTGGTAGCACAGATAAGGAAGCCTGTAGTGAACATGCAGAATGGAAGGGCTTGTAGGATGTTTCTCACTCGTGAGAAAATAGAGGTTTTTGAGTTTACCAGGAACTCTTACAAGTTTCTTCAGTTCACAGTCAATTAGAGCAAATGGAAAGATAAATCCCAGAAAATTGATGGGAAAAAAATTTAGCAACCTCAGAGAAGTTTGTATTTGTCCTTTGGAGGGCAATAAATGGATGTGTTTTCCTAAGTTCATGCCTTCTGTAACTACATTATCTTCAGATAAGTTACAGAAAAAGTGAGTTTGACCCATTGTTCAGTAAATCTTGCACCGATATTGGAATTAGATATCTTAAGCTACCACTCTGATTCCCTTATCACCGTGAGTGAAGGATTTGACAGTCTGTATTTTGAAGTATTATTAATAGGATTTTTAAATTACACTTGTGCTTGAATGAACTAAATGCTTTCACATGACAAATTGATATGAATGGTTTTAATAAACAGAAAATGAGAAGTAGGTTCATCTGTCCCTGGGGGCTTAGCTGGTTCCATTCATTCTTCTTATTAAATCTTGTCTGCGTGGCACTGTTGTTTGCATTGATTGATTACCTGCCGTAGCCCATAGACTTGGGTGGGTTTCTCTTGTGCTACCATTTCACGAGGCAGTGAGATCCCTAGCTCAAAGAAGTTTTTCCACTAATAAGGAAGATTAATAGATGTGGACAAAACTTTCCTTAGCTACAGTAAGCCAATTCTCAAGGGACACTGGACAGCAACAGATGAGTGAGAACTGTTGCAACTTAGGCTGTATTTTGTCGGTATAAAATGCTTCTAGCTAATTCATTTGGCACAAGATTAGAAGCTAAACAAAATGAAGTCTATGCTTCTTTCTTCACTTTTTTTTTTTTTTAAATGACTGCAATATCAGCTAAGTAGTAATAAAATCAAACTGAACTATAGAAACTAGCAAGCATTCTTCTTTTCTTTCCCTTATTAGATAACCCCCATTACATAATAGCAGGCTTTTATTTGGAATAAATGCTACTATAAGGTTTACGACCTCTGTCAGCAAGCATTCATTGTAACAGTTGAGAAGGGATGTGTCTATACGTTTGACACAGCATTTTTATAAACATTTGTTCTTGAATTGGAAAATAAATTCTACAGGAATACCTGGGACCAGTAGAATCAGGAAGATTATATTATTTCACTGGTTTGACATGGAAAAGCAAAATGGGAAGTAAATAACCAAACTGATGATTAAATTATAATTACTTCAGTAACATAAAGTATCATCTAATTGAATTTCAAGTTGAATTTTTAATAAAGCTAAAGCCAAGGACAGGGAAGACATTAAAAGCTTTAGACTAAATTCTGAGTCTGTAACTGAACAAAATTAGGGTTGCTGGAGCAATTTCCCACTTATGTCATGGACTTTGAATCAGCACTGACTTTTTAATATATTCTGTTTCAAAGACAGAATATAAGAGAGACCCCATTTCTCAAGGTGAAATTCTCACTTGGATCACTTTGTCATTACTTAAAGAGGTTAACTGATGCACAGACCCTGTTCAGGCCCTCACAGAAAGATGATCTTGATTTATAGTAGATGAGTTATGCCTGAACTCAAGTGAACTATTTTAGATAATAAATTGTACGATTTGGATTCTTCAGTCAGATCAGGTTAGATGCACATCTGTGTCATTACAATATATGATGAAGTACTGCACCCAATTGAATGAGCCAATGCTGATGACAAAGGGAGAAGATATACCATAATAACCTCAGCTTGCCTAAATACTGATTGGATTAATGCCCTGTGACTGACGATAAATTGAATGTAACTAAAGGAACTATTTAGATTATTTAAATCGTATCCATAACTTAAGATAAAGTCACTAATCTTCCTGTGGGTCATCAAAGATAACTATCTATCCTAAACCGGGCATCATTGATAGAAATTCTTGTTTCCATATAATGGAATTCATCTGTAGCCTATGAGTGTAGATGAATGCTCTGCTCTCTGGATGTGTTACTCACCCTTGTGGTGAGGTCTCATTGCAGGCTCCAAAGTTGCATTTGGACATGACCTCTCCGGCTACAAAGTCCTGAATCTATATAAGTCAGTAGGAGTTTTTATGTTGATTTCTGTGAAAGCAGTTGGCCTTTTTTGTCTGAAAGGCTGGCATCTCAGTTTCTCAGAAGGCTCCTACTTGGGGAGGCTTACAGTATGTAACCCAAACACTTTCCTTGGGATTGCTCCTTTATTATGCTTTGGCAAAGCAACGTCAAATGCTATGAAAACAGAAATGAAATATTTTACACTTGCAACATGCTCATTATATATGGGGACAATTAATGAAGCAAGAGGCAAAAAACTGAGTGTCAGGCAGACTGAAAATAAGTAGCTTGAAATCATAATCATGAGTGTGTTCTTTGATATTGGAGTGGTAGTTTGCCAACCAATGCAGTGGAATGGCATCATGGGAAAGATGACAACATCAAGATTGTTGTGACAATGTCTGATTGTTATTTGTGTGTAATTTAAGGAGTAACGTAATCTTCTGTGCTAACATACATCAAAGAAACAAGAAATCAGTATTGCCAAAGAGAGGGCAGTTTTATAATTTCCAGACTATCATTCTTATAACACAATTCTTGTACAGGCTATCATTAATTTTTTGTATAAAGTACATGTTCAGTGCAGCTCATTTGCCTTCTCTTCACAACTTTGTCTGCCCTAACCTTCTTTATATCCCTCAGTTTCGTGTTCTTTATCTATGTATCACCTATAATTGAAGGACGCCATGTGACATATGCATTAAACCTCTGCAAAGAAATATAATTCAGTTAATATGTAGTAAGATAAATAAGATTGTACTTCCATAGTTATGTCTGTGCGAGATAAGGCAGTGACCAACTATTTGCAAAACACTGTCCCGCCCTTTTAAAATGATATTTACCAGTGTAAAGCTGCAAACCACTTCAATAAGCAGGACATAATCAATCCCAGACTACCAAGACCTTACAAGTATCTACAAGTAGTTCACCCATACCAAAAGACCCTGTAGGCATTTCAGTCCCCAATACATGTGCACTTAGATATTTATTTATAAAACACACATGGTTGTACATATACTATATGCATATACGTTATATTATTTAGGTAAACAGTTAATTCAGTTTGCCTTTTTAGTATCAATGTTCTAAATAATCCATTTCCAAGAACAGGCTTTCCATGGATAAAGGCTATGCAATTGTCTTACAGAGTTAAAAAAAGAACTAACTAAACTAAAGAGGACTAGCCATGGTTTTAAAAGGATGTATTGTGTAAGTGTCTAAGGTGTATGTATATAGACAGTGTAAAATATTCTGCCTTACAAACACATACAAATAAAAGCACATGTATATACACGTATGTACATACTGCTTTATGTATCCACACTCACAGGCCACCATTTGAGAACATGCCGAGTCCGGAAGCAATACTAACGTCATGTTATACACTCTTTTGGTGTTAAAAATCTGTAAATTTTGTTGGGGTTGATCTTTAGGTGACTCAATTTCCTCATCCAGTTCACTGCATGACCCCACAAACAGCTGTGTTAGAGAAACTGGTGGAATGCACACCTCGCCTGGGAGCAGCAAGATGCAGCAGAGGCTGCTTTGGTACGTGTTTAGTCAGTTTTGCTACTGGAGACAGTGTATGCTCCAACCGCAGCCTTGGAGATACACACACACGCTTTAAAGTACAACCTTTTTTTGCATATAATAAGGGAATTCTGACAGCATATTGGCACACCCACTAGGAACAAAGCTTAAACAGGCACTGTCAGCTGCCCCAGGGCTTTACATAAGAATAAAAGATTGAAAGGTGTGCTGTGGGGATGATTCATATACCTGAGGCTTAGACCAGGTGCTCTGCAATTAACTGCATTAACCTGCAGCTGGAGTGAGTTCAGAGTGAAGGTTAGCTATTCTCAGTTCAAGTGGTTTAAAATCTGTACTGGGGATTATATTCAGTTATTTATATGGCTGGGCTTTTGTTGGTTTTTAGCTTTTTTTTTTTTTTTTTTTTTTGTCTGGATCTGCTGTGAAGTTAAAAAAAAGAAAAAGGAGCGCTGTCTGTATGTTAAGCTCTAATAATATTTAATGCAGAGTATACAGGAATTCTTCTAAAGTTAGAGGGAGGGACCACAAAATGACATTTAAAGTTAGAATGACATTTATTTTGGAATATCCACTGAGTTGGGGTAGGTGGAGAGAAATAGATGGCTTTGAGAAGCGGAATGCTTACAGGGATAACCCTTTTTCAGTTTTACAGAACATGGCAGGGCTTAAAAAATGTGCCTGCCTTAGCACATGGACAGACTACATGATCTCTTTTGAAATCTGCACAGGATCTTTTTACCCGCTGGGTTTAATTTCAGAATCCAGTGCAGTCATTAAAGAAAATAAAATTATGTTTGTTCTTTCATCTGGAGCACAGAGCAGTATCAATTTTTCATTCCCTCCTCCTTTGCATTCCCCCTTCCAAAAAAAGATGTATAGATGGAAGAATTCACCCTATAGTTCCCCTAAATTTTCTGATCTTCAACAGCTGCTTTGAATTGATTCTGTATTCTTGGTTGCTTAATGTGTGCAACATGTAACACTGTTCCTGTGCTCTTGAACATGAGATCGCCAAACTGGAACATTATGTGTACTGAACTTGCAATCGATCTAAAAAGGTCTATCTGTATCTTTCTGAATGTCTGAATTTTCTAGGACTCTCTCATGAAGTAATAGTGTATTCAAACACCGCAGTGTCTCATTCACGAACATCAAGCAGAATATTCTTCATTTACAAACAGAGGAAACACAAAGTTAGGCTTTACAAGGGCTTGTGTGCACAGAGGCATTTTCCAGTAATACTATATCATTATACTTAAACTCTTGCTGTTGCCTGTGCACTTCCCTGCGCAGGTACAAATTGTTCAGATTAAGCAAGTCTTTTCTCCCACCTTGTTTGTCATTTAATAATAGAGAAACTAAATAGGAAAAAAATAATCTGACCATCCGAGAGTGATCTAAATGTAACACTTCCTCACTGTATTTCATACTGATAGAACTCCACTGCATAGGAGTGCTTTACATCTCCTATTCTGTACCGTGCTGGCAGTTTGTGGATTTGAGCCAGACTTAGTCTAGTGCTTTAACATTTCTATCGAATTCCTGCTTTGACATGGGAAATACAGCCTTGTCAGGTTATGTATGATGCGCTGGGTTCTAGGACAAAACAGGAGATTGGATTTTGTGACGTGAGGATGGGCTGTGGCCTAGGCTGTGAGTGAATGTGCTGCTCAAATAAGCAACACGCAGTCTGGCCCAAAACACAGCCTAACTGGGTCCCTCTTGTCCTGCGGTCTGACATCCTAGGTTGGAGACTCTGCCAATCAGCTGTGCTTAGTTTTTAGTGTCATCAGATGAGAGAAAGTCTGTATTACAAACACACCAGCTGTGGCTTTTGGAGAGAAACAACTTTTACATGTGCTCTTTATGCTTATTTTGTGACATTTGACATGCCTGCCTTAACTACTGAAAAACTTAACTATTCTCTCTTGTACCTCTCACTTACGAGATACACAAAGCATCTCTTTTATTTTGTGATCTGGAAATAATAAATAGCATTCCAAATAGTATTTAAATTTCTCACCTTTCCTGCTTGCTTCAGAGAATGTGCGATTGCCATCACACCATTAAAATTAAAATGCCAGATGGAGAAAGTTCAAGAGCAACATACAGCAGTGATTAAACCCATATCACATATTCATGGTACCTAAGAATATAAGAATGTAGAATGGATATGCAGGTCAGGCCAAAAAAGTCCATCTAACATGATATCCTGTCTCTGACAATACCCTCTAGCAGATGCCCAGGGAAGAGTGTAAGAACGGGTAAAACACAGGGCTGCTGTGGAATTGGCTACTTCCTCAAGTTATCATACTATGTATTGGGGAATGAAATGTACTTATGGGGAATATCATATACCTATCACATACCTATCATATCCCTATAGGAAACTGAATTACTAGATTTTAGTTCAGAGCCATCACAGAAGCATAACTGCACCATGGAAGTCACATTTCTTTTGGCCCAAACTCCTTCTAGCACTAGTGAAATTCTAGTAGATATTGATTTTTGCTGGTACAGGTGAGGATAAAATTTAGGCCCCAGACAATTTAAACAGTAATTCTCGTGAATTCTCTGCCCGTATTCTGAAGAGTCAGCACATAACACTAGAGGTAAAAAACAAGGAAAAATATAGTTGAAAATAGTTTTCACATAAAACAAGAAGCAGAAGCAAAGCACAGACAAATCCATCCTAGTGTGGGCCACTGCCGTGATAGGAATGGGTTTGAATTACAATGCTAGAATTTAATTTCTTATTGGGCTCTTCTGTCAGTTTCTGGTGCAGGTTACATATTTTGTATCACATTTTATCCTTCCTCATGTTGATTATAAAAGTACTTACCTACAATACCACAGAAGGATTTTAAAAGCATTAATTAATTCACTTTTGCAAAACACTGAGAGATGTGGGTTTCTACTACAGCCACTTTTAAATGGCTCTTATGAAGAGAATTGAACTTGAGACAGGAAGGCAACTTATGCAAGGATTGTTTTCTACGTGCTAAGAAGGCTGATATATCACACATTGTTTTTATTACATTGGTCTGTATCAAGCATGAGAGAAGGTACAGTGCAAGTTTCCAAACTGATTTTTTTTTAGATTTTTTTAAACAATAATGTTACAGTAAAAATTTTCCAAAGATGTAATGTGATGAATCAAAGAAAATCAGCCTAGTATTAGGAAAGTAAATGTTTCTTACCTATCTTCTGAAAAATGATATGAAAACCTTTATTCAGAACTTTAGAAAAGGGTGTTACTGTGGCCGCCACCCCCTTTGCTTTGAAGTGCAATACAATATAGCATGTGGTGCTATAAAGGAACTCTGACAGATAAAAGGGCATAAGAGATTTTTACCATTTACTTAATGAACATGTAAGGATCCTGGTATCCTCTGCAGTGGGCAAAGGAGCCGGCCTAGGCCTTGGGCTCACATAGTGAAGTGTCAAAGACAAGGACAAAGGGAGGCTACGTCAGAAAGCTGCAGCGTTTCAGCTGCTGTAACTTTCCCAGGGGCTGCAGTTGGGCCAGAATGGCCCGTGCATTAAATTGTAAATCACTTTCCAACTCTCTTCCAACATGCTTTTGTCCCTTCTCTGAGATTATTACTATCAATTTAAGTTGATAGATAAAACTGAGTCAAGGACTATCACAGGTTACAACTGATACTGATATTTAATCATGCAAATAAAAATTACCTTAAGACAACAGTGTAAGTTAGAGATGAAGAGGTGAAAAGACACGAGGGTTGACATGGGGAGGTCTGGAATTTTAGCCTACCTCCCAAACTAAAAATCATCTTAAATGCATGAAATAGATTGCTAACACAAGTGCACCACTACATTAGTTTTCCCTGCATGACAGTTGAGAGACTACTGATAAAACTCTAAAATTTTTCTCTTCTTATACAGGACAAACATATAGGTATTATGAAGTGAATGCTTATATAGTAAAAGTATAAACTAGTCTTCTGGAGTGAAAAAGACCATAAAAATAATGCCAGAAAAATGAATGGGGTGGAAAGATATAGGATAAAGAGAACTGACGTGTCTATTGCATCCCAACTCCCTGCCACTGAACAGTCGATGAAAGACAATGCCATCTTATGGAATATTGCAAACAGCATTTAAGAGAATTAAAGAGTGTAGCTGTCACTGATTTTCAATGAGGCATATTTTTCAAGTTCTGTAGGTCAAAGCTTTGAGGTTGTTGTTTTTAAATTATTATACCAAGTCTGAGAAGTGTAGAAGTCTGAAAATATGCTGATTTTCAGATTTTTTTGGTGAGTTTCAGGATAAGTGCCTCTTCATGATTTCTTGAATCTGGCCAGTTACAGAAATACCAAAAGAATATGTAATCCTATTTACTGATTTCTACCTATGCAAATTTGGTGAACTTTACAAGTGTTTAAATAACACTTTGATGTAGAAAATATTGTAAAAGTACCAAAAAATAAGATAATGAAAAAATACTACTCAGGTAAAAAAGGACACAAGTGGTGGATGCAGAATGGCACTTTATGACATCTTGGAGACTCTTAAATCCTGGGGCTGGGGATGAAAACAATGCTTCGTGTCAAACCTCAAGGGATCTCCAGCTCATCTTTGCTTACTCTGGCAGCTCTCTGGTAAGCCTCATCCCCTTTCTAATTGCATATTCTAAATCTTTTACTTCTGGCCTGTCCCCAGTCTCTTCTGAATATTATAGGATCGCTACTGAAGTTGGGATGTGAATACTTCCAACAGTTATAGGCAGTTTGAAATTATCTTTTACATCAATGCCCACAGGCCATTTCTTCCACCACCAAAACAAGCAGTGAATGAGTTTGAAAGGAAAAAAGACTAAGCCTCCAACAATCTCAATACCCAGACCCATCCGTTATCTATATTACTCTTTTAGAGATTTTATGCCTGAAAAATATATCTGTCCTGCAAACTTCACAAGCCTAATTTCATAAGATTTCTCATCAAGCTTTCACATAAGCAAAGTAGACTAACTCTCAGATAAATAGGCTTCTGTATATTTTCTTGGAAGTTCATGAACTATATTTGGTATTAGGGGAATACATCTTGCTGTCCTCTACTATAGCAGTAATAAATGTATTTATTACCATCATTTTACTCCTGAAAGTCCCTGCCTGCACCAGAGGTGCCAAAATGCTTATGGCATTGCATAGGCAATTAAAAGCCACAATATTAGTGAGAAAGCTGAATTGAATTATATTCAGGAGATCAGATGCGTGGCCAGTAGGAAGACTACAGTATTGCAAAAGTTTACTAGCAGGAAGGGAGGTTTCCAGAAGATTATTGCCTAGGTATGAAGGCTTTTGGCAGACTGAGGAAAGCCAGACAAAACATCTTTCATCTGCAACATCCCCATGTCAGAAATACTGACATAAACTTCAGATTGCTTTCATCTGCCCCATCATCTTTCCATAATCTAGATGCTAATTTAGAGAGGCACTGAAACTACAACTGGGAGCTGCAGGCACTGAGAGTGTCTTTCAGGATCTTCCAGAAGAACAAAATTAAAACTCTTTTACCCGTTCTCTGCAAGCTAGATGCTGCTCATATTTGTACTGAAATTTTATTGGAAGATTAAGGGCCACAGGTTATCACCGTCCAGGTGGTACACAAGTACTGTAGGTTATATCAAATAGTGCCCAGAATTGGGAGTTGCTAAGAACTGGCTCACATGCCTGCAATGCCTGATGCTGCCAGGGCAGCAATAGCCATCTACCCCCTTGCGACAGCTTGCCTGGGAACTTACTGCTCCTGCCTGTTGTCAGCTGCTTGCACTTGCCTTTGTGAAGAGGTACATACTTCATACCCGAACAAGAGAGTTTTAAAAAGATTGGTTTTATCTTGAAAAGTAAGAGGGGAGAACTTATGGATGGAAAATAAGGGAGGAAGTGACTCCAGAACTCCTGCTGTCATAAGCAGTTTTCACTAGGTTTATGCTTTTACAAGTCTAGATTTGGCTGCACGATATGGAAATAGTTCATGCAAAAAGAACAATGAATGAAGTTTATTAAATGGTATATACAAGAAAATTTGTGTGCATTTTCTTTATTAGTAAATCGTTTCCTTGGTTTTAGTCTCTATTGAAATTTCTGCTGTGGCCTGTGCCTTAAAATGATAATATCCCTGTAATAATAGGATATACGTGAAAAGAATATTCTCCTACCTTCATGTAATTTTAGAATTACTGGGTTTATTTCTGACTGGGAATCTTTTTTATTCTGCTTTGGCTTTAGTTTTGTTTGTTGTTTTCATTCCTAAGAGGAGAAAAATACTGTATTTTAAATTAGGAGGAGCTGAATAATGAATCTTGGGCAGTGAAAAGGCTAATGTGCTGTGGAAGAGAAGGAGTTTAATCTAATTTAGTTGGAGGGTGTCTGTCTGTGGTGTTGTTTTCTGGACTGTGGGAATAGAGGAGGGAAGCTGCCCCACTGAATGGTTCCTCCTGAGCCAGAATCAGTGGGGAGTCCCTTAGATGCCACTGATCCGAAGCCAGGCCATGAAAAGGGGATTAAAGAAATGTTCTGATTTGCAATTCACACTAATGCACCCCGTCGAACCTTTGGTAATATTTCAAACCACATTTCAAGGGAAGTGCCCTTAAAATAGCCAGCTAAATTGTATTAGAGCAATACTATACAACCCACTCATCCATTTATGATTTGTTTTTGTTTTTAATTCTTTTAACTGGTGGTGGTGGTGGCTTTCTAAGGTAATTAAAACTTTTGTGCATTGTGAATATTCACACTTGCATGGGAATATTTCTCAGTGTGCCTGTCCTATTAGGCAGACATGTTTATTTAAATATTGGAGGAAAACTGCTACAAAGATTCTGTGGCTAGGAAAAAATAAGCCCATTTGGTTTAAAAAGTAAATGTTTTTTGCCATTTAATTTTGTCAGTATCTAGTGGAAATTCAGCAAGAAAGACAGGCTTATAAAATTGCTAAAAATAGTTACCAGCTTTCCTTTTTGTGTATGAGATCTTTTTCTTTTACATTTGAAACCTTCAGTATATGATTTTTTTTAATATATATATTAGAATTTGTTACCGGGATGAAACGCATTATCAGATATAAGCAGTTAAAAAGTATGTGAATGAATGAATACAAATATAGATGAGGATAGGATTATTGAGTGTGACTAACATTAAACTGATTTCTATTTTTGTGTAATGAACAGCTGGCCAAAAATATTAACCTGACAAACAGTTATAGTACAGACTTCTTAAATATAAGACTGTAAATATAATTTCATGTTCTGTCATAACACTCTGTTGTTGATTGTAATTGATTTAGACTTTTTTACTAAAAATCTTTAATGTATTAATTAACTCTTCAACTTCCCAAGCCTATAATTTCATTTCTCTTTACTGCTGAAGTGTCAGAACATTTTATCTCAAATGGATTATTTGGGTTTTCTTTAATCCCATTTCAGAAAACCTTGCCTAGCACTGCAATTTCCATTGACTCTAACATGTAGAGAATTGATGCAACTTTGATTTTCACCATTACCCATATCAAAGTATTTTATTACACTGTCACTGCAATAGATTACACAGCATTAAACTTTGCCATTGCAGGGATGAGGGGGGGTGCTGTCTTTTTTCTTGTCTTGTTTATGGTTTGCTTTACCTACAAAATATTTAGTTATGGTTTGAATTAAGACATGCCTTATTAAATATTCAGTTTTTTTAATCTTTTGCTTACGGGACAGAAGAAAAGCTGGACTTTAAGATACAGATGATTCCTCTGTACATTTTTGCGAGGTGGGGAGATGGGCAGCTAGAGGGAGAAATGCATCTTTCCTGTGAGTTGGCACATTATTTGAAATCATGTTTAATTATAAAGTTTCATTAAAAATCTTTTGCTTAAAATTTTAGAAGCGTAATAAGATTTCCATTAATTTAAACATATCACTATTCCCACAACGGCCCAAATGCTTTCTTTTTCCTCTTTCATCCATGGTTAAATATGTAAATAAAATGTCTAAAGTCATTCTTCAAAGAAGACAAAAGAAAAAAGAGCTGAGGGAAAAGACAGCCATAAAATTCCTCCCAATTCTCCATAACATTTGCCAGAGGGGGGCCAACTCCTAGCCAGGGCCTAGCAGCAGGGGTGCCTGGCTGCTCCATAGAATCACACATCTCAAATCCCACACACAGGAGAAAAAAAATAAAATAAAATATCTTTTCAGCTGGAACCATCAAAAGGCTCTTTTCATTTATTAGTTACAGAGGTATCTTCCAGTTGCTTATTTCTCAGAGCTCTCATTTTTCTATAATAATGTCCTATTTGTTAGTTTCACTGACTCGAGCTCGTTGAATGGGAGATACCCCTAGATAGCTCTTTAAAAATATAGAATATAAAATAAATGTTCTAAAGCAGGATGCATTGGCTAAAATAATTGCTAGAAAAACAAGGCTAATTTAAATTGGCACATAAAGATCAATTAAGAGAGACACAACTGCAAAGGTTGAGAGTTCCCACTGTATTTTTCCTCTCTCACTATCATTTGTGTTCTTTTTGCCTCTTAAGAAAAAAAGGTTGCTATAGAAGAAAACAGGTCATGTTTTATTTCATGGGGTTTTTTTTCTAGATTAATGCGAATGGTGATATAATATGCTTTTCAAAAATACTTGTTGAAAGAAACCAAAACAACCAAGCTTCCAAATAATCAAGTTGAACAAAACAAATATGGAATATGTTCGTCTTACACATTATTTAAATTCTACTTTTTATTATTATTTAAATTCTACTTTTCAAAGTAGAATTTTCTTGTCCCTTGTAAAAGCTTTCCCCACGCTTCCCTACTACCCCCAGCTGAGCTCTCTAGAAGAGGAATCAGGCTGCATATAAATATTAAGAAAACAGGCTTAGATTAATGAAGAATGGAAATGCCCCAACACTCACTCTCACATCCATACACAGAGACACACTAAAATAAATAAAGCTTTTTTTGCACATAACACTGCCTGCTTTTGTAACTTTCCCTAAGGAATCTAAAAATGCCCAAGGAAAGGTCAGCCTCTAAGACCAATACTTTATCAGTTTAATCTCCTTGGTTTACTGAAAAGCCACAAAAAGGAGGACTACTGTTTTTAAACATTTTTATGATGACTTTTACTTCTAGGCAAAAACTAGCCACATCCTCAGGGTTTTCAAAGACAAGTATTAGCCCTGTTTTGTTGTCCTTGCTTGGATCCGTTTCACCCTTATCACAATTGAGGAAGCCAACAGTTTCCTTTCTAGAGCCTGGTGGGGTATTAACTCTGACCCTGTGGGATTTGGTAGTTTCCAGGAGAATCCATGTTCGTTTCGATAAGAAACAGGCACTAATGGAGAGGAGCATGGCTTGTGTGGGAGAGCATGAATGAAAAGAAAGAGAGATTTTCCTTCCTCATTAATATGTTTGCTAAAACTAAGCTCAAAGGAAATATAAAAAAAGTAGAGCTAATCTTTTGACTTCTGATCAGAGTGCTCCTTCTCAGTCTGTAAAATTGTGAGTTATAGTTTGGTTTGGGATTTAAGTTCCTCTTTCTAGCTCTGATAGACCAATAAGCAAAATCAGCCTCAAAGCTTAGCTTAAAAAGTAAACACAACTCACTTGAAAATGATCTCTGTCTCCAAAATCTGTAAGCATCTTTTTTATAGTGGATAAAGTAACTTTCCCAAGGGTATGTCTCTATTCTCCTAAGAATTCTTATTAAAAAAAAAAAGGGGGGAGAAAAAAAAAAGAGGGAAAAAAAAGTGCAAGCTACTTTTCAAGTGATGCCATACTGTGATAAAAACATAATCAGGTACTTTCTCAGCAATCCTGCCCGTCCTGTTCATTTAGGAATTGGAGACAAAGCACGAGATTAGAAAACAGCTGAGATTCCGGGCTGAAAGCAACCATATTTTATGACCCTGGCAGCGAAGAGTTTATAGCACTCGCCATAAAATGCATCCTCCTCCTCACATCCTCCCTGCTAAAGCATTGCCCCCCCTCCAATAAAGGCAGGCAAGGAGGCACCACCTTCAACCCTCTTATTAGGAGACACGAAGTCTGCAGCGCTCGCCCTCCCTGGCTTCCTACCTGGGCGAGGGAGGTGAGACTGACGCCTTCTAGAGAAAAGATCTTATTAAACTTTCAAGGGAGGGCAACGGGAGGGAAAGGAGAAAGGAAGGAAAGAAAGACAGAAGGAGAGAGAAACAAACGGGTTTTTTTCTAATCTGTGCTGATCAAGGAAAACCTGTAGGGGTCCTTAAGGAGGCTTCAAGGCGTTCCGAGTGATTGGAAAGTAATCACCGTGTCAGCTTCACCTTTCTCATGCAAAGTGGATGTCGTATGCGAGGCGGATCCTGCACAGGTTTTGTTGGTTTTTTTTGTTTTTTTATTTTATCCTTGGACTCAACCGCCCCCTAAAAGCCCCAGCTGCTCCAGCCCCAGGAGTTCCTGCTGATGCGGGGGGAGCAGAGCCGGCACAGAGACACCACGCACGCAGGAGCCAGCCCCGCTCCGCAGAGCGCAGCAGAGCCGACCTATTGCAAACCCGGACCAGAGGGCGGCGAGAAGGGGCGGGGGGGGGGGGGGGGATTTTTCATCCTCCCCCCTCTTCAATGGCTTAGATATTTCCTCCTCCTCCTTTATTCTACACTTGGATAAACTAATCCCCACCTCTCGGCAAGAAACTACGGAGCTGTGACCCGTTCTAGGGAGAGGAAAATCTCCGGAGAAAGCCGCTGCACCAAAAAGCCGCCCGGGACATGTGCAAGTTGGAGCAGTGATCGTCCGGATCTGCCCAGATCTACCCCCACCGCCCCGGCCCCGCTCCGCCGCATGCGAGCCAGCAGCTGCGGGGAGGAGGAAGAGGAGGAGGAAGGGTGGTGAAAAGACGGAAGGCAAAAAGTGGAAGCCCGGGGAAAAGAAAGTTGCCGGACTCGCCGCAGTAAGTTTGGCGCATCTGTGGATTGGGGGTACTTTTTTTCCTTTTCCTGGCTGGTGACGAAGTTGCCCGCCCGCCTCCCTGCGCCGCCGGCGGGGCCGATGCGGGGCGGCCCGGGCTATGCTGACCCGTCTGCCGCCGCCGCCCCCCGCCGCCCAGCTCCCTCGCCGAGGTCGGGGGCGATGCTGTCCCGGACAGGAGCCGTGCGGCCGCTGAAGTGACCGCCGGCTCCTCGCCCCGCACGCCCCCAGCGCCGGCGGGAGGGAGGGAGGGAAGGAGCCGCGCTCCGGCCGCCGCCGCCGCGATGGGGCCAGCGGCGAGGAACTTGGTCCGGACGCTCCTGCTGCTCTGCTGGGTGACCCGCTTCTGCGCGGGGATAAGCTCCATAGACATTGACCGCCCCGGTGACGGGAGGTGCCAGCCGATAGAAATCCCCATGTGCAAGGATATCGGGTACAACATGACCAGGATGCCGAACCTGATGGGACATGAAAACCAAAGGGAAGCTGCCATTCAGCTGCACGAGTTTGCCCCCTTGGTGGAGTACGGTTGCCACAGCCATCTGAAATTTTTCCTCTGCTCCCTTTACGCCCCTATGTGTACGGAGCAGGTTTCTACACCGATCCCAGCCTGCAGAGTTATGTGTGAGCAGGCGAGGCTGAAATGCTCTCCCATTATGGAGCAGTTCAATTTTAAATGGCCAGACTCCTTAGACTGCAGCAAACTGCCCAACAAGAATGACCCCAATTACCTGTGCATGGAAGCCCCCAACAACGGGTCAGATGAGCCACCCAGAGGATCCAGCATGCTGCCACCCATGTTTCGTCCACAGCGGCCCAGCAGTGGCCACGATCTGCAGCAGCATAAGGACAGCCTCAGCAGAACCTCCTGTGAAAATCCTGGGAAGTTCCACCATGTGGAAAAGAGTGCTTCCTGCGCACCACTCTGCACTCCAGGGGTTGATGTTTACTGGAGCAAGGATGACAAACAATTTGCTGTCATTTGGATTGCCATCTGGTCCATTCTGTGCTTCTTCTCCAGTGCTTTTACTGTACTCACGTTTCTGATAGATCCTCAGCGTTTCAAGTACCCCGAGAGGCCCATTATCTTCCTCTCAATGTGCTACTGTGTCTACTCAGTGGGGTACATTATTCGCCTCTTTTCAGGTGCTGAAAATATTGCCTGTGATAGGGACAGCGGCCAACTCTATGTCATCCAGGAAGGACTGGAGAGCACTGGCTGCACCATTGTGTTCCTGGTTCTGTATTACTTTGGTATGGCAAGTTCCTTGTGGTGGGTAATCTTGACTTTAACTTGGTTTCTAGCAGCTGGGAAAAAATGGGGCCATGAAGCAATTGAAGCAAACAGTAGCTACTTTCATTTGGCAGCATGGGCTATTCCAGCTGTGAAGACCATAATGATCCTAGTTATGAGAAGGGTGGCTGGAGATGAGCTGACAGGGTTGTGCTATGTTGGAAGCATGGATGTGAATGCCTTGACAGGGTTTGTACTCATTCCTTTGGCTTGTTACCTAATCATTGGCACTTCTTTTATTCTTTCTGGTTTTGTGGCCCTTTTTCATATCAGGAGGGTGATGAAAACAGGTGGAGAAAATACTGACAAGTTGGAGAAACTCATGGTCAGGATTGGTGTCTTCTCAGTCTTGTATACAGTGCCTGCAACTTGTGTGATAGCTTGCTATTTTTATGAAAGACTTAATATGGATTATTGGAAAATTGTGGCAACTCAACAGAAATGCAAGATGAACAATCAGACTAAAAACTTAGACTGCATGATGAATAACTCTATTCCAGCAGTAGAAATTTTTATGGTCAAAATCTTTATGTTATTAGTTGTGGGCATTACTAGTGGTATGTGGATCTGGACTTCCAAAACTCTTCAGTCCTGGCAAAACGTTTGTAGTCGAAGATTAAAGAAGAGAAGTAGGAGAAAACCTGCAAGTGTTATTACAAGTAGCGGAATCTACAAAAAACCTCAACATCCACAGAAAACTCACCTTGCAAAATATGAATCAACACTACAACCACCCACTTGTGTGTGACCAGGTTTTAGAAAAGCCATTATCTCACCTTACAGACTTACAAATGTCCACAGTAGCAGTCAGAAATTAAAAAAATAAATGGTGCTGGTTTTTGTCAGAGAACAGCTTAATATCTCAAGGCAAAAAATGTATCATGCTGAATTCAGGACCTGGTGAAAAACTGAAGGTAAATGTACTTATGGAAAGGTTTTCAGTGAAAGAAATATTGTGAACTAAAACAGTCTTTTCTGTTACTAATTTGTAGTTAAGTACTTCATCCAGCCCCCGAATTTTATTTCTTTTTTTTTTTTTTTAATCCCAACACCCTATTTAACGTTTTCATGTAGCTGAGCTGGATTTCCTACAAGTTTTTGAGTAACAAGGTATAGTCAAGTTTTATGGAGCAATGACTTTATTTTAAAAGTGCCCAAGTGAGCACTGTCTCCTTAAGGAAGCCAGGATTGCAAAGATGCCTATCCTCAGTAAGTATGCTAGCTGTGAAAGCAACTTCCATGCTAACTTTTTTTTTTTTTAAAAAAAAAAAAAAAGGTAAATCCTTTACAGCCCAACTCAGCCTAGTGGGTTTTGGAGTGCCTAAAAATACGTCCAGTCTATAACTCTCACCAATATTCTTTCACTAAAAGAGAAACTTCCTGCACCAGACACAAACTTTGTGAATAAGAATAATGTGCAATACATTTTTTTTCTTACCATGACATGAAAAGAGAAACAAGTATTTTGCTGTACATAAAGACAACAAAAGAAATCTCTTAACAAAAGAACTAAGAGGTCTAGTCCTCAGAAACCCTTTAGTGTTACATTTTGTGGCTTTTTAATGGAAATCAAGCCAATGTTATACACGTTTGGACTGATTTGTGCAAAAAAAAAAAAAGGGGGGGATCAATTCAAAGAGACCCAAAGGGCTTATTGACTCTTTCTATTGTTAAACAAATTCTCACTATGAATAGATCAAGAAGCACTAGATTCTGCAATGGGAAGCTTTGTATAGAGTGATGCTCTTTACTGTGCTGGGGGTGCACAGTTTTGTGCTGTATATATTTGTAAAATACAATTATTTTTCATGCTCCACTATTTTATTAAAAATAAAATATGTTCTTTAGTTTGATAATTTTGTGTGTTCTAAACTTTCTCTGATGTGCTTTGTGGCTAATAAACTTGTTTTCTCAATTATTTGATAAAAGCACACTTTGAATATAATAGTTGTTATACTTGCCTGCAAGTATAAGCAGATAGAACAATAATTTACTCAAAAGAAATTGCAAGTTGGACTTAAATAAATGAATTTTAGAGTTGTATCTTTCTGTGAACCTCTGCAACTTAGAAAACTGAATGGGGAGAAGCTTTAGTGATGTAAAAAACCTGCAGTGATGTAGAGTAGTACCATGTTTACAAAGCACTGAGATTACAGCAATGATCCTTGGTTAACACCCCTTTGAAATTTACATAGGGTAGGTTCAGTGTGTTAGGATTGCTGGCTCCTTCTGTGCAGTTTGAATACAATTCAGTCTCTGCTTTTCTGGGATTTTTTCCCCCCTTCTATCATTACTGAAACTGTAACTACTATTTGGGAAAAGACTTCTGGAAGATCATGAGAAAGAAGAGGGGAAATGTAAATACAGAATTTGAATACTACTTTAGGAAAGCTAACTGATACAGTTAAAATTGTAAATATATTTTCAAAAAGTTCTTAGTGGAGCATGATTTTGTGTGAAACTGAAGTTTTTCATGCAGTTGACTAACAGGCTGCGTGGTTACCTGCTGTGATAGTAATATAACCTCACTTTCTCACACAGGCTGTTATAGAAAACCCTTTATTGGGTATCTCATCGTAGAAGGAAGAGAGGTTTTAATGGACTTTGGTAGAGCGAGGATCCCTGTGACAGCTATTATGTGGCTAGGAACTTTATAACAAAAGGATCTTTCTTATTGGTCTGATTTTTGATTTATCTGTGCGGTGCTACAGATGAATTTTTTCTCCCCATGTTTCTAGCAATGACTAGGAACTTAAATGACAAAAATGATGTTGCAGGTATTATTGATAATCTTTATGTCTTAAATGTGCATGTGCAAAACAGCTTTCAATATAAATTTTATCTTCTGGGGGAAGAGGAAACATATTTTTCCTTCTTTGTGCCTATGTGCCGCTGTTTGATACGTAGCTTTTAGATGCCCTGGAAGTTAATCCTTCTGGAGCCAAAGTAGGACATTGTATGAAACAAATCCACTTCTGAAACTCCTGAATTAATGCCTTTGCATCTGTGTATGTTCTAGTTAAGAACAATTACATTAGATCCCAAGAAATACAAAGTTTTAAAATAATCTGTGTATGACAAATCATTACAGGAATCCTCCAAAAATCTGTTTTGTTATTATTCTTGTTATCTTGCCAGCAACGTATCTGCTTTGCACAAATTTCACCTCTGACATGAAGGTTAGTGCTGGTTTTACTAGACATATTTGTTTGGAGAATAGTTTCAGGCTTTTTTCTAAAATACATTAGCCACTGAAATAAACATCTCACTATTTTTGTAGGATATAGAAAATTATTTGCTTTCATTGTTGATCTTGTATTTTTAGTCTGCTACTAGGATTCTGAAGAGAAAAAAAATGAAGAAAGATGTTGAGCAGTGGCTGAATTCCTGCTGCCATTCTGAGTTTAATCAGCTGTCAGCTTAGGCCCTTTACTGTCACCAGAGCAGAACTGCAAGTTCTCCTGTGAAAATGCCAAATATGAATGCTTGGCTAGATGCATCATGTTACAAATAGATTCTTGCTAAACTGTAAACTAATAATTCAGATTTTATTTCATCTTTTCACTTTTTCAGGAATTTTTAATTTTTTTATTTCTTTTTTTTTTACTGGTAAGCAAACTAGATTCTTAAAGTATGTATCATTGCATCAGGACTACTGTACTGTAAATACAACAAAGCATAAAGATTGTCTTCAAGGACACCGTAAGAATTAATTAATTCAGAAATTGTACTCCTTACTGTCCTGGAACTCCTAACAGTCTTGGCATTTTAATATTGAAGTTGAGTTCCTATTGAAGGAATTGGAAGCTTACAACTGTTAAGGGAAAGTGTTCTTTCACAACAATTCAGTTATTTAATATAAGATTATTAATAATTTAATAGAGAACTTTATTCTTGTCGTAGAAGTCTGCACATTAGTTAAATGATGATGATGATAATACCAAAAAGTCTTTAAGAAAATATCACAAAAGTATTAAACAATATTAAACTTCTTTTCACAGTAGTTTTATATTTTATCAAACTCATGTTCACATTTTTATTTGTTGAATTTCATAGGGTTTTTCTCTAGGTACTGTCAAGGCCTATTGGGTATTTCTTATCAGTAAATTTTTAAGAAAAGTTTCTATATGTGGATATATTAACAATTGAGTCACTCCACAGCAAACTTGTTGAGGAAGAAATGCAAGTCCAGAATGTCCTTCTGGAAAGGATATTTTATCACAGTACAGTGTCATTTATCAGATAAAAATATCTCAAAAAAATAATCATTCTGTAGTGTACGTATACACTGTAAATCAAGAATCAGATGTTTGCCACAGGCTGGTGTATAAGTGCTCCGTTCTCTCTGGTCAGAGCTATAGATTATCCATAGGGTGGAAATTGACTCAAACCGTGTAAATTGTGACAATGCAGATTATGTCTCTACATTCAGGTAGAGATTCATATGTTAAGGCTGGGTAGAAGAAAGGCAGAAAGTTCCTCTTTTTTGGCAAGGGTAGCTGGGTAGAGTACTTCTATTTACTAAGGAGAGGTTAATGAAGTAAGAGTATAAAATCAGCAGGGGGAAAAAATGGGATTCAGAAAAAAAACCCCACAGAATTGAGTTTACAATAATGAGTCTTGTTTCTCAGTGAAATGCCAATGCTTCTTATAAACAGAAATAAAATTAAGCTCAGTGGTTTCAAGGTTTCATTTTAGGTTTGATGTATTAGGACACTTTGAACAGTACAGTGCAAGCAGTACTGTGGCTGAAAAGATGTGAAGAGCTCAGTCAAGGAATGTTCAGATCTCTTATCAGATTTTTCCCAAAGTAGCATTTCATATGTATGTTATTATGAAGCCATTATTCACATATGGCTGTCATCCCATGGCTTCAAACTGTATGAAAAGCCCAGTAACAACAAGGTCTGTAGCATACACCCTTCTTATTCTAACACTTAAAATCCATGGCTTCAAGGGGATAGTTCTGTAATGATGGGATATTATGTGCTCAGGTGGTCTTTTGATGACAGGTGGTCTCCAACAACAGATGGCCTCAAAGGAGGAACTTCAGTGCATTTTAGTTTAAAACATTTACACATTTCTTTAAAAAAAAAGAAATGTTATCCTTGTGTAATGTTCTTAAGTATTTTAGACAGAGTAGCCAAGTTATTAACACTGACAGATGATAAATCAGGGCATCCTTTAAAAGGTGGGTGATGGTGATTATGTGGTCTTGGAGCTTGCTTTGATCAGAAGTGACAGGCCTGTAAGGTCTGTGCCACTCAATCCCCCCTGAAGGGAGATCAGCACCTGTTTGCACTTTGAGGCTCCTCTACCTCCCACTGCCTTCCAGCACTATTTCATCTTTTTTTACACACTTGATGTTGATTGGCTTTAAGCAAAGTCATTATTCATTTACAAAACACCCCCTGATGGAGCTTACTTAAAATTGTATTTCAGTAGCAGTGTTTGTGCTGTTACAGTTAAGGTCACATCAATATTCTCATTACGATAGCTTTCTATTCAGTAAGCTGCAAGTTAAAATCAGCCTGGGTGCTAATATTAACCTTGTTTGGTTTTTTTTTTTTTCTTTTTTTGTCCAAACAATAGTATATAGTATATATTGCCCAAGTTCAGCTTTTTACACGTTTATCTAGAAGAGACATAGGATCAGGTTTGTGAAACAAACAGGTCCCGCTTTGCTAGATCAGATTTTAGCTTAATAAATACTGTTCCAAGTAGCTTTGTCTTACTTGTGAAATCTAATGGATATTTCTAGAAAATAGCACAAAATAAAACTTTGTCTTCATGAAGGACTGTATGAAAAATCACAGAAATGAGGCACCACTGTTTATTTAGTGTGGTATATGCAGGACTTTGGTGTGGACTTGCCAATCTAGATGCAAATGCACACTGCAGTCAGTGGGATCTCATTAGTTAATTCTAGTGTGTCTGAGAACAGATGTGGTTTGTGCCTGTCTGGTCTGGGAGTCCAATTCTGCTTTTCCTGTAGTAGCAAAGTTAAAGCTTTGGGGAGTTGTACATCAAAGGCAGGACTGAGTGATCATTGTGTATATTTGTAAGGCATTGTTTAAAAAGGAATTCCTTCAATTTGTTGTCACTAGTTTCTTCCTTCTATTCTTCAAGATCTCCTCATAGATCTGCTCCACTGAAATCAATGGGTGTCCAACTAATTTCAGCGTATGCTTTGAATCAAACTTCCTATCTCAGGGAAAACATGTGCTACATGAAAAGTCATTATTCTAAACTTTTTTTTTTTCCACATCAGAGCAATTTTTTAAAGTCTTGATATGACATAAATTCATGATATGGGAAAAAAAACAGTGAGTGAAATTATTTCAAGTATATTTTCAAAATGTACTACTATGTTAGAATGGACAAAATACAGTACATTGCAAACCCAGTGTCGTTTCAAAATTAAATTCAGAAATATTGGGTGTGAATAATGTTGGAATGGAGTGGATGTTTTTTTTCTTTTTAAGTTTATTCAGCCTTTTTGAGAACACTGCATTTATATTTATTGCAGAATGCTCAATATTAGTAGATCTGCATTTCCCGCTGGCAGGGTACCCCATCAAAAATTTGTCAGCCAATTTACATCTTTGTTCATGAGTCTACCATTTCCAAGGGGCTCAGACCTACAGCATCCATGGGAGCTAATGATGAACCGCAACATTTTGAGTTGAGCTCACAATGTGCTCCTTGTTTCCTCCTTTCTTCACTGATCAGCACTTCTGTTCCCCTTCCCCTCTCCTCCACTGCTGATCAGTCTTTCATCATCTGCATGTGACTTGCTTCTCTTACCCTCCTCTCAAGTGATCCCATCCTTTTAGTCTCTAATCTGCCCACACACAGCTTTCTGTGGTACTGGCCAGTAGCTATGACTGCTTTGAGCTTTTTTGTTCAACATAAACGAAAAGATATTTCAAAACTTGTGTTTTATCTTTCTTTTTGGATAAGGACTGTGATGAAAAACAGAGGTTCAAAGTTCTGAGCTACCAAAGGTGCTGATGAACACAGGAGACTGTCAAGAAGAGACTGCCAGTTCTGAGCAGGTGCCTTAAACTTGAAAATATTCCTTTGTTGAAGACAAGCATTGTTTGGTTCTGTCGTGTATATTTGTGATTTTATATGTCCTTTATCTGAGACTTATATCTATCTGTGTGAAATAATAAACAGGAAAGGGAGAAAGAACATTTGATCAACTGATAAAACAGGGGAAAAAATCCACCTTGTACTCAAAAGCTTTTAGCCCGAGGAGAGGTTTGTATGCCTCAAAGCCTGCAAGTTTTTCCCATTTATACCCAACTAGTCTAATAGAAACATTCCATCTGCCTTCAGCCTGTCTTTTTCATATCCTTAGTTCCTCACAGCTATAGCAATGCTACACTTACAGCTGCATTGCAAATAGCAATGATGAGACTGGTTTTGACCTTCATTGTTCTTTAACTTTGAACAAATTTTAAAACTGGACTATGATCATTACAATAATTTGATAACATTAGAAGCCATGCTATTAAACTCTAGATCTTTGATATTTTTTAAGTTATACAATTTTAATTCTTTTTAAGATTTTAGTCACTCTGGTCAAAATATTTTTATTTCATATTGTCAGCATTTTGTCGCGTAAATTGATTTTTAAACAAAAGACAGATTCCTACTGAGGTTTTAGGCTTTTTAATTACTGTAGGTGTTGAGTTCTTTTGAATCTTGTCATCTTCTTTTTTAAATTACATAAAAGAACCTTTTTTGTTCTTTAGGATACTGATTTTAGTAATCAGATATGACAGTTTCTCTAGACTTCTCATCCTTTCACATCAAACTCAATGCAGCCTTTTAGTTTCTTCAATGAACCTTTCGTGTTTGACATAAGACACGCTGGTAACATTTTCATAAGTTATTTGTTGACAATTAGTAGAGAATAAAAACCAAGCTACATGCCTACATATGATTTTTATGCTAACTTAACTTGATCAGTTTGAAACCATATTAAAAAAAACTTATTTAAGTTGATGCAATTCCCCATGTGGACATGGCATTAAATATAAAGGCAATTTTAAGGGCAGAGCACTGGACCAAATAGAGTAAATCTGAACTGTGGGGTTTGAAAGATCAAGTCTCACTTCAGATGGTTTTGAGTTTGCAAATCTGTTTAGTTGTTTTTAGTAATTTCCCTCAGAAGTTTTGGCAATTGAATTGAAGCATAATTGTGAGGACCATAAGTGTAATGCAATAGTACCATTCTGCTGTATCCTTATGGCAATGTAAGGTAATAGATGTTGTGCATTTATGGAACAGCACTACTGTTGGGTTTGGATTTTTATTCACAAACACAGCTCCCAGATTATCTAAGCTTTATGCCTTTTTTATGACAGCTGTAAAGTTACTTTGCACAAGAGCGGCTGTCATGGTTAAAAAGGGACAGACAAAACCCTTTTCCTACAACTTAGTCAGCTCAAGCTAGTGTTCTTTGGGGGCTATCTAAAATCTAGCTTGCCCTTTCCTCTGTGCCCTTTTGTACCTTCGTTCAGTTCAGCCTGGAATTCCAGGTGGCATGGGACACATCAGTGGATGTATTTTTTTAGTTCTGGGCCAGTCATAACCAAAGGATGATCAGAAAATTTAAATAGCAAGGATGAGTTTGTGTTTTGGCTGACGTCCAGCTTAGCTAGTATTGAGCAGTACTGGAGTGCTTGAAATCTTTGCTGAGACTCGTATCCCAAAACTTCTGTAGTGTATTTTGCCACTTATAACACCATCCGTGGAAAGGGCAAACTATACTGCTCTACACAGCATTTGGGAAGTGTCTTACAAAGAAGTAGCTACAATCCTGGGTAGTATTTTTTTTTGCTTTGTTTCAGTCTTGCCGCTGAGATAGGAACAAATTCTGTGTTTCTTTTTGCACTCTGTAATAGCTCTTCAGGAACCTCCTTTGTATAACTAACAGGAAAAAACGTGTACAAGAGACTTCTGAATCATCTTGAATGCTGTAGGGTTGTCTTTGATAGCAAATTTCACAATAAGATAAATATTGGCTGAGTGTATCTATATAAAGGGTGTAGAAACTTCAAATTGTGAGTTCCTCCGAAAAAGAAATGAGAAAATTGAGCATAGGTGGTAAATAGGCTAAAGATACTGAGAACAGAACCATGGGAGAGGAGGAAGAAAGACACAAACTGCCTCAAGGGACTTGTCATTATGTAAGTCCTAAAGCTAGAGATACACAAACTCAACTGCTTATTTTTTGCACATTAATATAATTTGGTTCCCAGTAGCTTTGGTTTCCATCGTACTGCTCTGACCCACTAGTCTCCTCACAGATACAGAAATGACATTCAGAGATTTTGATTCTCTGATTCCCTGGTTATCATATATAACTGTAGCAATCTTTACAGTGGAATCTGATTATCTAATTTTATGCACACTATTTTAAACAATTAGAAAGGGAGAGTATTAAGTGTTACATATTTTGATAAACTGAAGTTGGCAATGTATGTTTTTTTAAACAAATCACAATGCAGTTACAAGAGAAGGTTTGAAGAATAATCATATTCAGAACTCCAGACATTACTGGTTTTGTTAATTAACTTATCTGGGGCAACAGGTTCTCCTGCATGTTGCTTTGAAATTTCCACTTTTAGAGCCCACCTACTTTGGACTGTGAAGGGGTGTTTTATGCAGCTCTTTGATCAGTTTTGAAAATTACTCAAAGCCCTTCATTTGCAGGATATGATAAACCCAAAGTTTTAAAAGCAGGAAAAAAAAAAAGCTTTACTCCTTTTTTTGACATCCAAATTTGGCTTCATATGGACTGTTGATGGTTAGTGACCTCTGAACAAGGTACTTAATGAACCAGATTCTGCTTTCATTTATTAGTACAGGAAACAGCAATGAGATTGGAGGGGTTGCCATATTAAAAGAATAATGTGGAGATCAGACTAAGCATGACTGGACTGGGTCCAAGTGTTTATTTCAGCCCTTGATAATTAGAAGCTGCCCTCTTCTGGGTATGCACAGATTGGAAATATGATGAAATGGAACAACTATGACCTTGTCTGCCCCCCCCTCCCCAACTGCAAACATCCACAGGATTTAAGGCATGACACAAATAACACTAAAGCAGAATCTCAGCCACAGTGAGTACTCAGTGGATCATATACTCTCTGATAAAAAAGCAGATTCAATTTATCTATAAATATTATGTGTTTCCTAGAAAAACAAAATTCTGAAAGCTCTGTATATTCGGAAGATATTTTGAGAACTCCAGGTTCTGATCCTGTTGTACAAATCCTGCACTTAAATCTCTGCCCACTGAAACTTGCATGCGTCTCTGGAACCCAGAAGACAAACTAATGACTTTCTTTTTAACTTGGGAATCATAAGGCTCAAAAGGGCTGAAAATGTCATAGTGACCTTTTTGTGAAACTTGATGAAATGTTGTGACATGGGTTTGCAGCTTTCATCTCTCTGCAGTGCAACCTGCAGATTGGAGATCTCCGTTGTGCAATGTACACATGCCCAGACTCACTCTAAAGCCAGCAAGGAACACTGCTCAGGTCTTCTAATTCCCAGTCCTCTGGTGAATCCTAATCTACACCTAATCCACAGTCTGTGTCCATGGAAGAATTCCTGTTTCCAGGTTGAAGAGAACCTGAACGTTTTTTTCCCCTTTATCACTCACAATAGAAGTTTTAAATATTGACACTGTCAGTGACAGTCTTTGATTTTGTATATGCTTTTGTACTAGTTTGAAGTAATTTTGAGGTAGAAGCTGTTTCAGTTTGGCAACCCCTGTTAATGTCCCTCTCCTGCAAGTAATCTCCATTTGACCGGGTGTTCCCACCTTCTTGTGTTAATGATCATTGTCCAGCTGGGTATTTAAAGCATCAAAGAACTGCTGTTTGAAATGCAACCTTAAGCAAACTATCCGTGTCTACAGCAGAACTCAAAATGCAGGAGACTGACTTTCTGGTTCCTTGTTTGATGAGTTTAACACAACAGACATATCTACAAGTTGGCATTTAAAAACATCAACAAAAACAAACAAGTTAGTTTCATTTACATAACAAAAAGTTCCTTGGAGTTGCAGGGAGGTTCCTTTGAAATGCACGATTGTTTCTGTCACTGATGGGAGAGGGATCTGTCTGGTCTGGAGCTCAATCTCTTTTTTTCATAAACACACCAAAAGGCAAAATTTCAGTAAATGAAATCTATTCACATGCCAGGACATTAAAAAAAACAACCCAAACAAACAAAACCAGAACTGCAGTGTTTCTACCATTATATATTTTTCCTTAAGTAGTCTTTTTAAAGCACTGATCCAATACAAGTTTTGCAACTATTTTAGCGAATACAGAATCAGCTTGTGACTGATGTGGGAGGCTACGACTCATAATACGGTTCCAGTAATAACCCTAGGTCACTACACTGAGTGATTCATGACTGTTTTTTCATTACATTTATTCATAGAGTACTCAAATAGTTTGTGAGTAGTTTAGTAAATCTATATGACAATATAACCCTCTCCGTAATCACAATTTGACAATAAATAAAACTCTTGCCATGAGAATATCAAGTATATTGTTATTTCAAATCAGTAAATCGTATTTCAAGGCAGGTTTAATCTTTTGGATTTGTACCTTAAATGTACAAGCAGCACTTCAAGAAACTATGCAATGAGTTTTTTTATAAAGAAGGCCTCCATAAATCATCTCCTATTCATACCGATTATTTGCAGAAGTAATTTCTGAAAACAAAAAAAGCAATCAGCAAAGCAAATTCCCAAGTTAATGAGTGCAGTTCATGTTAGGAAAGGAATGGTTGGTTACTGTTTGTTTTGTGTTTCCCATGGGATGAGTGACACATGATTAATGTGTTATTGGGATATCTCAGACCTTTGATGAAAAATAAATACTAGTACAGTAAAAGTAATCCCTTAAAATATATTGTAGCACTCTATAGCGCAGAACATAACAAGCTGGGCCTTTGAGTAAGGCCCAGAACTGTGAAGTTGTAACTAAAATAAATGCTCAGAATGAATTTGTCTGCTATCTTAGATTTTTACATGGCTTCAGTTTGTGTAATATCTAATCACCTCAAATGGCTAGGTTTGTTAATCCAAACATTAACACCAAAGCTATGTCATCCTATTACAGATAGTGAACTGAAACACAAGAGAGTGTAGACAAGTTGTTCCCAGGTAGGGAGGCACGAACATGTCAGAATTGAGGCACAGCTGAATTGCTGCAGGCGCTGCAGCTGACTCACACGGGGATGGAGGGGGAAATTACCCCCAGTCAGCTGAGCTGGGAGCCACAGTTTTTAGATACAGCATCAATAATATCTTACATCTGCATGAAGCAGTGGTTCCCACAGGTGCTGTTGAAGAGGTGCTTTGGGAACACAGCAGGAGCAGAATGTTACTATCTCTCAGGAACAAGTTAGAGCTGACTGATGATATCTGGCCAGTGTGCTCCCAGTTCCAGAAAATTCACGAAGCCACTAGATTTGTCTCTCATGGTGCAAGCTGATATCTTGGCAGGACTCTCATATCCTCCTGTATTCTTGTGGGTAATGAGGAACCAGCATTACCCACAGCTTTTGTACGAAGGCAAGACTGATATCTTGTCTCTGTGCTGGTTCTTTCATCTTCATAAATTCAGTGAGAGCAAAACCTCGAACTACCGGTCTGAAAAGTAGGACTGAAGCTGAGGCAGAGCAAGAGAAGGGATATGGCTTTTGAAGGGGAATTTGGGTAGTAAGAGGTTGGTATATTGAAGACATGTGAATGTCTGGCGACTTACTGAATTATCATATTTTATAAAATACAACATGTTATTGGGCATCTAAAATTCTATTTTCTCATTTTATAAACTTTCATAACATAATATCTATGATGAGGTTTCTATGAAGAAAACTTTGTATTATGGAGAGTAAGGATACCAGTTATTCCTGTGACTATATGATTGCAACATATCACACTCGCAGCCCCAGTTTAGCACTTCGTGGAGTAGTTATTGTAGACAACAGTCTATTTTATCACAGTGCCTGTAAAAATACTGTAGGTTATTTGAGGCTTTTTTAAAAATAGGTTCTCTTTTTTCAGTCTGGGATTGGTTACTATGCTTTGGGAGTGCTTGTGCCAATCAGAAACAGGACTGATGCAATTACTGGAAAAAGCATCTTTTCCTATCAGTTAGGAATTTTATCAGTGAGGAAAAGGAAAAAAATGGCCTGTTTCTATTTTTCCTTTAAACTGATCCACCTATTAATGAGGCCACACACCCTCCCCAAGTATAGCACGGACAAGAAAGACTGGCCTCAGTGATCTTACTAACTGCAAAAACCGGTATGTTATGCATTGGCTCCAGCAGATGAATGACATTCATGGACCAGGAAATGCAGAACACCTAGAGAAAATTCAACATACGAATAAATAAAAGGGCCTTATCTCTAGGGATTTGCCAGTTATCATTGTGGTTTGAATTGCACAAGGGTAGGAGGAGAACGATGCCCCTTTCCACCCATCAGTCTCCACCCATGGTAGCATGGTGCTAATGGAATGTTAGGCATGAGAGATAATTAAAAGCATTGTAATAACTGTACAGGATGTGTCACCCTTGCCTGCAGCTTCACCGTCATTTCAATTCACACCCTACCCCTTTCTTTTTGCTCCACCCAAGCTTCAGTTTCCTTCACCCACTCATGACTTCTGTGCTATCTTTTCATGCCGGCTGAAACAGCCTCCCACCTTCTGTTGCCTTTCCTCCAGAAGAATAACTGGTCTGTTCATCATTGCACTGCTGTATACATAATCACCAAATTCATTAAGTTACCAAACACCCATTAATATTCTTATCTATTAACAACTGACCATAACATATAAGCAGGTAGGAGAGAAGCCAGGCTACAATCACACAAGATGAGCAAACCCAAAAGAAATAAGCATATTATTAGTGAGGAAATATGGGCCTCAGCTGGTCTATCCCCTATGCTGAGTTGACATTCATGCCAATCCTGTTACAGAGGGCAGGATAGATGGGACTGGTTTATGACATGGATATCCTTCCACATCGTGCCCAGAAGAATATGTGTCTTGAAGCCATTGAAATAGATTCCTGTAGAATCATCATTTGTTCAGTAATACTCCACTTGTCTGTCTTTTCTTTTTCCAGTACATTGTGCCTTACTAACAAATGAACAGGTTAAAAAAAGGAGAGTGCCACAAAAGACACAAGGCTGGACTCCTAGCTAAACTGGGAACTCAACTGCTAAAGGGTTCCTCCGGTGAGCTACAGACTCTTTAAGAGAGCAATTCCAGTTTTAGGTGGGCCATATCATTAATGAGGAGTGAGTGCAGATTTCAACTTTGAATATTCAGTTTTTGAGATGAAGCACATCAACTTGAGTAAATCAAGGCTAATCAGCTCTTGGCAAAGCTTTAATCAATAATGGACCATACACAATGAGCATACATTTTCAAGTTGATGGGACAGATTCTCTTCTTTCTGATAGCAGTATCATTGAGGAGTAATCCCATCAGCTTCAGTACAAAGTACAGTTGCATGGGCAACTGAGAATGGCCTTTGAAAGTAGGCTTATAAACTATGTATGTGCCTTTTCTCTTAACTTCTTTTCCTAGTTCCATGTTATTAAAAAGCAGGCAGTGTTTTCCATTGTGAAGCTCTAAAGCAAGCCAAAGAAGAAGTAATACAAAATGAGCTCAGCAAGTGTATGGAAGAGATCATAGCTTAGGAGGGAATCTTGAGGTAGATATTTCATCTCGTGTTTTACGTCATGAGTGTTTGATTTGCAGCTATCCCCAATGAATTTGAAAAGCTGCTTGAACTCTGCTTTGTTTTGTGTTTATTTTTCACAAACATGGTGGATGGATTCTCACTAGCTAACTGTAACAGACAGAAAGGATGTTTTCTATGTTTATGTATAATTTGACTAATTTTTTTTTCCTCAGGGGCAATCAGAGCACTGAAAAACACATTATTTAGGTATTATGACTTTTTAATTTGGGCTGTTCTAACTATTTTAAAACCATGAGCATTACTTTTTGTTGTTTTGATAATTTTTGTTTTTCTTCTTAGCTCTTACAAAAGGAATTCCCCTCCTATCCAAACCAAAGTCTCATCACATGTTTCTGACAATAGTTCACCTCAAAGATTTGGTCCTTTCTTTTTCTGGAAACGGAATGGAGTGGAAACAGTGTCATCCTCAGGGTGTACAATGTGAACGCTATTTTTGGGGGTTTTTTCTCTCTAGTTATCACAACTAAGCTCTTTGGAACACCCAAAATTTCTTTTTGCATCATGTTTCTAAACGTCCTTTTCTATCTTTCTCTGAAGCACTGGAGCTTGGCCACAGTTTGAGGGTGGATTTGGCAAGTGTTATTAAACTCTTACAAATGCCTGGCTGATGAGTCTTGCTCACACACCCCGAGTTAGGCTGATTGCCTGATTTGGGGTCAGGAAAGAAGGAATTTTCTCTCGGGTCAGACTGGCAGAGATCACTGAGTTTTTTAGATTGGTTTGGTTTGGGATTTTTGATTTTGTTTTTTTTTTCTCCTGTAGTACACAACACACACTTGGTAGAGTCATCTAAAGAATACAGTGCTTAGCAGAGGCATAAATATACCTCATCTTTTCTATATGAGGTGATATACCTCATCTTTTCCATAATGGTTTTAATAGTGATTATTAATGTGTCCCTCAGTCTTTTACTTCAGGTCTAACCTTCACTATGAGATGGTGAGAACTGTCTGTGAAAGGTAGAGAGTAGCAATTTTGTAGATCCTTCTGAGTGAGCATCCTTTGCATGATTGTCTCTGATGGGGGATCCTGGATTTGATGATTCAGGTGCTCTTTTCCAGTAAGAAGCTCCTGTGAGAAAGAAAAAAAACATTGGGAACAAATAATGATATTTTTACCACTATGAAATTAAACAATTGATCTGTTTATCTTTAGACTAAAAAGAGGTATTTTGCAGATATAATCTGTTGTTTTTAAACTCACATCATCTAGAATTTAATAGACATGGGGAGAGATTCTTAGTCAGTACTAGAGTTGAAACCTTCAGAATTCCATCCTTTCTGCTATTTGTAAACATGAAAATATCTATTTCTGCAGATGCCTAGTTCCCAAGTGAGAATGACTAATTCCATTGAACTGCCTACTCAGGTTATAGTGTGACACAACAGAATCAACAGGTGACTCAGCCTTTATAAGGATCCAGAAACCTCTAGGCCCTCTGTCTTTTAATTTAATTACTAGATCTCAGTGAAAGTACAGGACACAATTATGAAGGCTTTCAGTACCACAAAAATGCAAACTGAAGTAAGTAGATTACCTAGATACATATGCAGGTAAGCAGGTAATTTAGTTGGTAATTGCCCCAATTACAAGGTCAGATGCAAGAATTTGTAGATGCAAGAAGAATGTTTACATTTCTTTTCTTTGAAAATGATGAACTCTGTGTACAATCCTACACAGAGGTATCCTACAGATACCCAAAGGACTGGTGAAACCTCACCATATGTTCTGTCTTCCATGAGATTTTTTTCTGCTTCTGCAATTTCTCTCATGGAATTATGTGCTGCAAAGTAAATTTTCTGGATCTCCAAGGATGTACATTTACCTCATTGTAGGGAATATCACTGATTTTTTCTACTCATTTTTTTCTATAGATTCCTTTTGGGCTTTGATGGATTAAGAGAGCAATGTCTTTTCTTTTCATTGTTCTTAATATTGAATAATAAAAATACTCAACATCATCTACGTTCTGTTCTAAGAATTTGAGTACTTAACAGGATATTTGGTAAACAAGACTTTTCTAGCAGTTTACTTTTTGTTGGTTTTATCCACATTAAAATTTCATCTGCCAGGGGATTTATCAATTAATGTAGCATTATGTAGCCACATAAATAATATTTAGTTTCAACCATATTAAAAAAAAAAAAAAAAGAGGTAACAAAAGCATATTCCACAGATGCAAAGCTTCATTGATTTTGTAGGAGATTCCCCAATTTTCATCACCTGAACATATCACTCCAAAATATTTAAATTAATTTTTCATGTGGTTTACTTTGAAAGGAATGCTTACAAATGCTTATATGCTTACAAATTGCATATAATCTTTTGGTTTTTACTGGCTTACTGATTTCCACATTGAATGCACCAGTTGCACAGTTAAATAATGCTTTTTAACTGCCAGTCCTCCACATTCAACTTGGACTGTAAGAGCTAAGCAGGATCCTCTCCATTTTGTACATCATCACTATAATTAAAGCCTCATACACAAGATTATACTATTAGTAATAGTCCTGTATTACATTGATCTCATCAACACTTGAAAGGTTCTTTTGCAAATAATGATTTTGCACAGGCATAAACAATTGCACTGTGATGGACAGAAAGATGACAACTCTGACAACACTAATTTAATTTCAAGAAGGAGAATTGATCTCATTTTAAGGTTGTTTTTGTTTTGTTTTGTTTTAAAACAGAATGCTAATTTTGGGTTTTTTTTTATTTTTAGCTCTTACAAAGGAAGCTCTTCTCCTATCCAAGTTAAAATTTCAACACTATTTTATGACAATGGTTTGCCTATAAACTTTGATGCTTCCTTTCTTTTTGTCATCTTGTCAATCTAATTTAGCATTGTTTTTTTCTCCATAGATCATCACATCCAAACTGCATGGAAAGGCTTAATTTTCTGCTTATAAAATCCTTCTTTCTTTCCCTATATACATGGATGAAATGTAGATGCCTCATATTGCATGTTAGTAGGCATAACCTCTTTCTGCCCAAATGAATGGGTTCTAGTTTTACCATCAACACATTACTGCAGAGATTATCTGCCTGATTTCTTGGTTGGATTGTGTTGTGGCATGATCTGCTTGTGGTTTGCCTTTACAAGATGCCCCTTCTCCACCACTTCAAATACTTAAAAGAATCCTTGTGAATTTCATTACCTAACATTTTCACACACCAGCTAGGTGTCGTATCTTCAACTACTCCTTTTGATGTCACCTTTATCACTTAATTATTATTTTGCAGTTAAGCCCCTTTGCTTTTTTGTATTACCTCTGTGCACAGGTGGAGCACCTCTTAAACATCTCTGAAGTAATTGCATTGTAATCCCTGTAATACTTTTTAAAATGTCAACTCTGATGTTTATACAAAACTAGCATTGGTTAAACCTCTGGTGTAATATGATTGTTTCTTGTAGTGCTGACCAATATCAGCGGCCAGATTCTAGGTGTGTTTCCTGCCCATCATGTTCCATAGACTCTCTGGGAAAAGAACCCTGGTTCTGTTGTATGTGGGGGGGTGCTGCAAAGTCCGATCCAAGGCTCCGTTTCATAACTGCAATGAAAATAATACATTGTTATAATTATTTAGGGTAATTGTTTGACAACTGGCATTGTGTTTGGTAAGCTGGGTAATCAAATCTTCTGCTTCAGGATACCAGCTGATCGCCACTTTGGTTGGAAGAGAATTATTGTATCACTTGTAAGCAGCCTTACAAGACCATTCTGGTGCACACATTTCTTTTTGACTCCCTCTAAAGCATTTGCTGCGCTTCTGAGTCATAATCACACTCCATCACAATAAATGATTTTTAAGAAGTGACAGGCTGTAATAGCTCTTCTTCTATTGTCCCAAACTAGGTCCCAATCAACTCCATGGCAATTTTAAAAACACTTTGAAAATCCTACCCTTTGTCAACTGACTTCAATCCTGTTCATCTATATGGTAACAAACCCTTAGATATGATTCAAGTATAAACTATGAAAATTTGTAAAAATGCTCGCAGCTGCATGAGTCTTAAGGTTTTGTTCCCTCTTGATTAAATATTTGGGGTTTTTGCTTAGCATTCATTAATGCCAAAAGAGCCTTTGATCTTTCTTCCACTAGGGCGTGGAATCTGCCTCTTGTTAGCCAGAAACCAAGGCTGAACAGGTACCGAATTACTTTTGATTACACAGCTAAACCTCTTTTAATAGAAAAAAGATATTTTGTTTACTTATCTATATCTGTAATAACAGTCAGGTGCATCAGAAGCTTGTGGAGAGTCTGTACAATGAAAGCCTTCACCTACTTAATCAAAATTAGATGCCTTTTTTGTTTTTCAAGGTATAAACTTTTTACAGAGAATGGTAATACAGCCTCTTAAGGTGGAAAGCTAAGCATTCTGAATAAAGAGCTCCATAGTCAAGGGAGAGCCACTAATTTATTAGGAGCATAAAACAATTCAAGAAAACAACTAATAGGAATTTACTAGGAGCATAAAACAATTCAAGAAAACAACTAATAGGAAGTATTTCCTGCCTTTGTGGAGCCACAGATGTGAGCTGGAAGACTCTGAGTCAAGCTCTATTGAAACAAGCTCTTTCTCAAGTGCTATAGATAGGATATAAGTCTTTTTAATGGCTGGCTTAATAAAAGGAGGGGAAAAGTAGAGAAAATAGCAGAAAAATACAGAAATGGAGCAGGAAAGAAAGGAGCGTCAAAAGGGGAGCAAGAAACCAAAACCAGGACCTGATCTGATTAGCTTTACCGTTTTGCTCTTCATTTGCTCTTCAGCATGAATTTGGCATGGCAGAAAGTGATGTTCTTTCTGAGGTGGTGGTTGCTGAAGGGAACCGCAGCACAAGACAGGTTTTTAAGGTTGTAATGCTGTAGTTCTGTATGTTGCAACGTAAATGCCCCTTTGCTCAGACCTTACTTTCTACACTCAGGCCTTAGTCTCTCTCTGCCTCAATTCCTGCATCTAAAATTGGGATGATAATACCAATGATCTTCATTGGAGGGAGACGGAGGAATGATATTCATTAAAGGATGTGAGGATCCTATTACTATGGTAATTGGAGACCATATAAATACATAGAAGAGACGGGAAAGCTATTATATGGTAAGAAGTCAGCTATTCTAACTGTAAGTAGTAAAGGGCAGACAAAACTGTAGACAGGGTTTCGGACCCATTTTTAACTTGTTATACTAAGGAAATAAGGCCGAAATAGTCACAATGTATCTGTTCCTCCTTATATTTCTGTTCACCCTAACAGCTAAATGCCAGTAAACTGAAAAGAAGGGTGGAGATCTGAAGAGCTTAAATTCCCCCACATTTCAGGAGCTCAGCAGACAAAGTAGAAGGCAGGTGAGGCTCTGCACTCACACTCTCAGTTTAGGCAGCCTGCGAGCACAGGCATCTCTCATGGCCTAGCAGTACATACACACCAGTCGGTTAACCAGGGCACATGTAGATTCATGCCCATCAGGCCTTTTCCTATTTCTTGCTCATCCAGGAGGGCAAACAAATGAAGCTGGGGAATGTGAGAAAAAGCAGTTGTGGGGAATCATAAAGGCAATGAGAGAAAATAGGGTGTATGATGGAACAGGATCTAAGGCATGGCTTGGTTTGGTAGTGGGACCATTATTGCAAGGGTTGAAGTTAGTTTTTTCGAGGTATTGTTCCTAGTGACAGAGGAAGGCAATATAGAGAAAGGTGTAGGGATTGGTTTTTGTTCATTCTGGAAAAATGGGGAAAACATAAGGCAGTAAACTGTAAGATTTGGGGTTTTGTTTCTGCCTTTTTTTTTTTCCTTTGAGAACATTAACATCAGAAGAACAAAATCAAGAAGCATAACAAAAAAAAAATAAAGTAATAGATATTGTAGATCCTTAGAGTAATTTGATAATTTATCTCTACTTTTAAAATATTCAACAAATTTCCAGGCTCTTACTAACTCTAAAGTCAGCACTGTTATCAAAAAGCAGCTGTTATAATATAAACACACCAGCCATAGTCTAAATGAAAGAATTAGAAGAAGCAAACCCACAAAAATGGAGAAATGGCCATATTTTATCCCTTTCACCTAAGTTATACATGAACTTCAAAGTCTAATTATAACAATTTAAATACTAACACGATTAGGCACATGCAATTTCATTTTTTGCTTTAGTTAAAATGAGGTTATTAATGCAAAGAAATTAATTCAACCTCAGTTAAAATCAGAAAAAGTTAGAAAATTCTAGAGAGTTACTATAATATGAACTATGAGCTCTCAAGCTTTTTTTCACCTTTGGAGGAAAAAGTATTGCCTTTGAGATCACTCTCTTTTCACGCTGTTCTGCTGGAAACAAAGTGGTTCCAGGTATTTACATGTAAAATATGTTTCTGTTTGTGGAAGAAAAATTGTATTATTAACCTCCACTGTCTGCACTGAGGTAGAGCAGTCTCTGCTAAGCTTACATCCAGTGAGACAAGTGCAAGCAAGCAAGCAAACCATAAGTACAGGGGGTACCACTGAAGACAAACGTGTTTGAGACCTACCTCCTCCTGCTGCCCAGGAAGGGGAGCTGTACTTCTGGGTTGTGGCTGAGAGGAGGAAGAAAAAGTTTCTGGTTGTGTTTGGAGAGGAGGGGAGTCTGATGGTGAATGGCAGAGGCTCAAAATGGCTGTGTTTGTATGGATTGTTTAACAGGTTTCTGATCTTTATTGACAAACATCAGTTTAAACTGTTTTGATTAATCTGTTTCCTAAATCATTCTAATAATAGTCAGCAGTTTACATAATAAAGTATCTGTGATACACCTGCCAAAAAAGTCTTTGCTGTCGTGCACAAACATGTATTTCACACATGCAGTCTGGGTGAGAGAATAAGCGAATGGACCATTCCGAGAAAAGAAGTTTAAAAGTTTTTCTGCTTGTAACACTGTGAAGTACCTGTAAAGTAATTAATGACTTTCCTGCTCTGATACAGGAAGTCTGAGTCCCCAGAGGGATTAATCTTAGGTTTTCTGATCATACTCTGAAACTGGGACACAACTATTCTCTCCTTGCAAAATATTCCAAAAGTACTGAGTGCCTGTCCAGTCCACCCCATTTCAAACATGAATCACATGCTTTTCAGATAGATGAGCTCTAAGGATTAAATGTTCCTTTGTGCAAAATGATTTAGCATAGAGAAAATGATACCAAAGGAGACACGCGCCTCTTTCCAGCTTTTCCTGCATTGCGTGTCAGCATTTTCACACAGGTCCTCTTCAACACCTACCAGTTATGATGCCAGGAATGATTAATATTTGGGTTTGTTTATCCTTGTATTGTTTGTGCTACATAGAGGCTTACTGTGTCACAGACAGAATAAATGAAATCAGCCGGTATGGGATGATTAGCCTACACAATTAAAGCCACTCAAGAAGCTGAGATCATCCATTCTGACACAGCCACTCTGTCTCACACACACGCACTTACACAGAGAAAAGGATCTTTAGCTTACCAGGGAACAAAGCTCAGTATCACATCGAGCAGGCCCCATTCAAAATCCAAAAAGAGGATGCTATCTAAATTCCTGAGACTTTCAAACTAGTTTGTTGGATGCTATGGATGTAAAAAGCCCTTTGAAGATACAGTCACTCGATTGAGGGGAAGGGAATGGCAGCTCTTGAGTTACTTGCAAGTTCTTCAAACAAGGCTTTCTTTTTTTTCGCCTCCACATACTGTTAGCCTGTGGTTCTGTATCGTGATAGAACAGATTGAAGAAGTTCTCATTCCTGCTTATTCTTGCCCTCTTTATTCTTTTCTTCTGAATTAGTGCTTTATTTTGGTTGTGTCCCAAAGCACAACTGTGACATTTTCTGATTTTAAAATAGCAACTGAGAAAAAAATAGAAGCAAGAGGGTTTTGGTTTTTTTTTTTAGTTTTTGTTGGTTTTGTTTTCAAAGTTGATATAAGGTCTGGAATAGAGCACAACCATCCAAACACTGAATCAGCAAAATGGAACAGATGGTAATCTGTGACCAACATGCAGAAATGAGCGGCTGTTGGCAGGGCAACTGGGAATCTCCTTTGCTGGACTTGTGGCCAATGGAATAGTAACACAGATTCATGCCTGGTTTTATACTGCCATATTTGTGAATTGTCCCTGTTAGGCTGCATTGGTACACTAGAATTTTTAGCTAACAAATTTAAGAGTTGTTTCAATGGATCATTACCATTGTTACTTCTGCTATGGTGAGTAGCTGTGAACAATACACCAATAATTCAGGAGCAAGAATCTTAAGGAAATAAAAAGGTTGAGGATAGGGCCTGTAGAAGGGCAAGTAAGGAAGTAGGTGACCTTGGAAGAAATAAAGGGGAGTGGGTCATTATGGACCAGAAATAAACAGAGTGAACAGAGTAAACAAAACAGCTTCTGAGTAAGCAGCATAGCTTTCATTCAAATTTTAGATATATTTACCTTCCCCTACCTCTATACAGTTACAGATATATAGGTACAGATATATTTATCTCTCCTGCTACCATTCATATTGTAGCAGTTCTTTTGACTTTCAGTTCTGGCTCAAGACATCTGTGTGCTAACATAGACCAAAAAGATTGTCCCTGCCCTAAATAACTTTTTCTGACTAGTACAATATGATATTAGCAGGGCTTTGCAGCCACAAGAATCAGCTGTAAAAGGATGCTAAATCTAGGCTACTGCAAAAGAATCTAGTGAAATAAGGGGAGGGATGGAAAAGGAAGGAAAGAAAGTGAAACAGTAAAGAAAATATGTCCCACTTTTGAGGGGTTTTTTCCACATACTCCATTCAGACAAGGGCAGGTGAAGATGAAAGGGAAATACTGTACATCACATCACAAAAAATGGCAACATGACAATGTTAAAAAACCCAGCCAAATGGCTTGTGAGACAATCAAAGAGATGTCAGCACTCTGGACATAAGTGTTCATTTGAAGAAGGGTATAATTGAAGGCAGAATTTGTCTTACTGACAGAGGGAATAAAATGAGTGTACCAAAACCTGCTGTCCTATACACTGATGGAAGGACAAAACAAAATTTGGCACCACAGTCTCTGATGTTTGAAAATTACTGAAAGTGTAATGAAAACAGCAAATGTTAAGGAACACCAAAACAATTTGACTGGGGTGTATGATATATCTCATTAAGCAATGGCAGGTAATGACTTAATCCAAGCACACTTTCAAGCCAATTACAGATCTGTTAGTTTGATTTGAACACTAAAAGGTCTCATGGAAAAGCCAGGTGCAAATTTTAGAGCAATGCAAAAGTTTTGCTTGCACAGCTCAGTCAGGTAGAGCAATGTCTTGGCTAATGTAATTTTTTCTAGGTTAGAACACATTCAAGAAGATAGTATAATATACAGTTGTAATGATATAAATTGTCTAAGGGATTAGAAAGATAATTAGGGCATGATTGAAATGCTTACTACTAGATGACATGCCTGCTCAGGACCCAATCTTTCATGAGCTCTTATGACAGTGCAAAGCAGGTCTCCACCTGGTGGATGGTTCCTTGGCACCGTCTCACTGTAGTAAATACCACCACATGGGCTGAAGGGAAGTTTTCCCTGTCAGTGGTCTGAGTTGCTGAATTCCCACATTGCAGAAGAGGCTATCATCTAGATCAGTCATTGCATATGGCTGTAAAATAAAAATATTCATTCTTTTCCGAGCTCAGCTCCAGCTCCTGTCTGCTGGAAAAACTCAGTGAAGCTTTGTTGAGTGAGTGGGGTGGTATCAATAAGGAACTGAACTTCTGATAACTTAGTTAAAGCAGAATATTTATATTCACCAGATTTTACTGGTACGTCAATAGGAACTGGAGTTTTCAGGTGCTGTAAAGGAGAGTTTCTTGTCCCAAGAGCACATACATATTTTTCCTCCAGCTGCATCTAGCTCTCTAACAGTATTACTTAGTACCTCTTCCCATGAACCAGGTCTCTCCATACACTGTGAGGACACTGCAGAGCTCAACTGAGATTGCATTGAGTGCAAGCAAATGCTGGTGTAAGTTATTAACTGTCACTTTCAATTCAACCTGACCAGAATGAGTTAATGGAGGAGCTCCATTACAATGGTAGACAGAAAAATAAAAGCCACACTGAATCTACTTTTCTTGTCTCCCTTGTTTTCAAAGACAGTGCTACTGGCATAATACAGGATGCCCTGTTCATTCATTTGCTGATAATGCTTCTGCCTTTGAGGGTGAGACACAGCTACTTCATGGATATAGAGTAACTTATTCAACAACAAAGAAAAACCTCTTCCTTCCCTTAAACTGTTCTCAGACTACCAAAGCAGCTACTGATAATGACCTACATATTGCTGGCTACTTTTCTCACTAATAGCAATTGAAAAATAGAGATAACAATCTTGTTTTTTCGAGTGCATAAGATCTTATTGCTTTCACTCTTGTTTCTCTTATATTTGCCAACTAAAACTAAGGGATATATCGTACCATGTGAGTCTACACCAGATAATTTTAGAAAATGCTTGACTTTGGGGTATGACCTCTGTATTTACAGTTATAAATACAAATTAGCACATTTAATAAGCCAGACAGGGGGCACAGGACAAAGCTGGTCTTCAGTTTCACCAGTGGAAATGTAGAATTCTTGCAATTAGACCAAGGAGTTCACTCCTTCTAAGGCTTTTACCTACTAGTTAAGCTTGGATGAAATCAGATTTCACTGTGCTGATTTTATGGTTCCTCTGACACTTTCCAAAGGTCGGTCACAGATTGTACTGTAAAGTGTTTGAGAGCTGGCTGTGTGTCTTAGCCCACTGTTCTGCAAAAGTGCCTGCATATATTATATATTTAAGATTTAAATAGTTCTTCAAGAGACTAGAGGGAAAATTTGTATATGTTTAAAACTGAGTATATGTGGAAGAATTTGGAAGTGTATGTGTATGTGTTAGTTGTCATTCACATGTTTTGTTTCTGCACCCATGGGATTTTGCATTGTAAAGTGATGGTTTAGACAGTCAACATTTCTACAGATACTTAGATTTAATTACAGTTGCAGTTTGGTGAATGGCAAAGCAATATGCAAAAATTAATATGTCTTATTTTGGAAGTTTTCTTCATGCCTCTTACTCTGAATCTTTCTTTTGAAACCTAATTTCTTTAATGGCAGCTGCTCTTATGAAAATGTTAGCCAAGTGTTGGGAATACACACCTGGCCACTGGACACAATCAAATACAACATATTTCCTCATCCTCATGCTCTGTGTCCTGTATGTTGAAAGAACAGTTGCCAACCCAAAATCTTTCTCCATTGCTACAGCGCTGGAGAACCTCGACATCATCTTTTCTTTTCTGATACCTAACAGATCAAGAAACATCCTCAGAAGATCACCATCCTCTTCGACTTTTTTCTTGATACTGTCTTATATTTTTAGCTAGCATCCATAAAGATAATGTATTTATGTCTTAAAGCCTTTCTGCTAATCTTTATGAAGAAGTTACACCCATGCACAACATCTGCTGAGACATAAGTCAGTATCATGAATAGTTTTACAAGTACCACCTACACCAGTTGCTGCAGGTGGTTCTTAAATTTCAAAGACTGTCTGACAGGACCTCTTAACTGCCCTTCATTTTCCAGCTAAAATTAATTTTCAGCTTGTAGTTCATTCTGAGGCCTAACCCACTGGAGATTTTTTACTGGGTGATGTGCATTCAAAAATCTGAAAATTGTGAATTCCTTTGAAAGTAGCAACACCCCTCATTGTCTTTAGAAGTACATATAGATTCAAAGCTATGTGCTTTTTAAACTCTCTTTAGTCTCATTTTTTCCTTCCAAGTTGCCCTTGATTTTGCCTCTTTGTTGCTGATTCCTCCCCTCTCCCTTTAGTACTGTCCCTGATTTATATGTCAGTGCTGAGTGCATCTGATCAAAACATGGCAAAGTTGCTGGTTCAGCACTCGCAGCAGGGGATGGGAGAAATGGGCTATGTCTAATCCTACTTTGTAATCGCTGTCACAATGCTGTGACACTGCCAGTTGGCAAGTAGGAGCAACAGCGGAATTTGGAGCAGATAATGACAGGTGCTCGTAGCTCATCTAGGACAGCACGTGCTGGAAAACAAGTTTTTTAACTAACTGGCTTAGACTTTAAAATAAAAAGGACATTGGTTTCAAACAACAACCTACCATTAAAGAGTGTGCAAGATATTGCATGTGGCAGGAAAACCGAGTAGGCTCCAGAGCAATGTCTGGGCATGTGATTGTACTAAATTATATCTATATTCAGTTCTGCTTAGAATGAAGTAGCTCTAAGAAGCTCAACTAGGTAGGGTGGTGGGGGTTTTTTAACTTCAGCCTAAGAAAATTTTGTGGGAGGAGTCACTTTGGAAAGGTGGGAAAGCCTTTACCCTCAGGTTGCCTCAGTAAGAAGCTCCCGCTGTGATACTTGAAAGCCCAATAGACATGTCTGAATTTATAATACACTCTTGAAGTATTCATTCATAATCCTGTAGGGATTTTCAAAGCCACAAAGAGGATGTATTTCTTTTAACTGGCTACAGGGAAAATATTAGTTCCTGCTGTAATAAACAAATAGTCTATTTTGGTGCAAGAGAAAAAATTTGAAGAGTCAGAGCAAAGAAAGGGGAACAGTTCTGACACTCTTGGAAGTTTCTTTTTTTCTAAAATATGTGATGCCCCATGAACTACTTCTGTTTTCTCCTCATCCTTTACTCCCTGAAACTTCACTGTTATAACTTGGTGCTAATTCTTTGTGAATGATGCAATTTGCTTATAGAAACAAAGAGCCATATTGTTTGTATACTCTTCTATAATAGATCATTATACTTTTTGTATAATGATCTATTATAGACCATTTAATATACTGTTTAATCTATACCTTAGATAAGGCATGACAGCGACTTAAGTTTAGCCAGCCATAACAACCCAGGGTACGAAATGAGAAAGATCAGTTTATCCAAGTGAAGCTACAAGGAAGCTTTAAGTAGACACAGTGTAACTTCATCCATTTTGATGAAAATAATCCAGAGAGATTCACTCAGGAGAGTGTGCAGCACCTCTGTTCCTACCAAAAGTGCCAACAAATCCTCTGATGACCGTATGTGAATGGGACCAAGTTGAACTTGTTATGTCACCACATTTCCTGCAGCACAAGTTGGTTTTGCTAGAAGTCTGTTAATCCAGTATGGAGTCAATCCAGCTTTGTTAAGCTTGTGAAATCAGAGCCCGAGGTGGAATAGATGCAGATCATTCTATTTGCCCACATCAGAGATCCTTCACAAGACACCTATCTAAGAGAAGATACTGGAGAGAGAATTAACCTACTTGAATAACTAGTGGTTTTAACTGCTCTGAATTACAAAAGGTTTCTCTGAAAAAGGGAACTCAAGTTTCCCTGGATGACCACGCTTTAATTATACATCAGTACAGGGGCAATGTTCTTATTGTGTTGTAATTTTACATTCCATCACGTTTAATGAATTAACATGCACTGCTGCCCAGTGTGAGGGCTTACAAACAAATTTATTGTAGTCACCAAAATAAATGTGACATTATAAAAGCTGGGGGTGGCAGAGGGGAAATTGGTGGACTAAGCTGAGCACTAAGACCCCTTATCAACAGAGGACAAGGTTTGTTAAATTGACAGTAAATAAAAAAGCACCCAGAAACCAGGTAAGCAGCTGAAGTGCAGACTGCAATGTAAGCACTTCAAATTCACCAAGGCAAATTCACTGTGCCATCTGAACCTCCCATCACCCAATCTTCTCTTACCTTCTTTAGAAGCTGAGTAACAGCAGGGTCTTATCTTGGGAAGTCACTCTCAGCACGGCTGGGGAACAGTATACTGGAAGCAGCATTTTCCTCTATAAACACATTAATTGGAGTCCATTTTCCTTACTCTACATGTGCATAACTTGCAGCAGTAATGGGAGCTATGCAGGCTTGTCAGTGTGCTGGAAACAGCCTTTCTTTGGGTCAGTGCAAGCTGATGAATTATGTACAGATTCATCAACTTTAAACAATTCCTTCTTCTCCTTGAAAATAATTTTCTCACTTCTTCTGTAGTAATACAGAGATTGAGAGGAAACCTGGTATGTCAGGTACAGCTTCAAAATGTCATTGCTGGTTGTTATGAAAGGCAGAACAAGGCACCTGGCTGTTGGGTGATACTTGTATTTGCAGCACTGAGCTGAATGAATTAGAATGGTCAATGAGGAAACTAAGGTTTAGATTAGAGATTAGTAGATACTGTTTGTACTGCAGAAATCAGTCTATTTGTAATGGCTTTATGAAGTAATGTACTTTATTCTGGATTTTACTGTGTATTCGGACCACTAGCAGGTTGAACAGGTGCAGGAAAGTACACATAATGGAAATCTACAGCAAAAGATACTGGCATCTATTCTACTGGGAGCAGATTTTGCTCCCAAGCCCTATTGAAAGAGAAGTTGGTGATTAATGAGAGTCCAAGCCAAGCTGGCATATGCCAACCTAGCTTTATTTTAGGAGATACATAGACATTTTACAGATGTGAATTTCACCCTGAGAACAGAACTTGGTCTGTTTTTCTACTCATTATAAACTGGCACCTTTCCTGAAATCCCAGACATTTAAACTGTTCCTTAACTGCCTACCTTGGAAAATTTAACAGTAAACTGCCCTTGTTTGTGAGCATTGTTATTACATGCATATTTCATGTAATAATTTTCCATCTTAGTGAACTTAAGTCTGCGTTTAAAGCTCGTCATATGAATTCTGTTATTAAGTCTTCAGTAGGAAGTCTTTTTTTCTCCCTCCTTTAAACTACATTGGATTAAAATAATTACTTTTGTTTAATATGTGATCAGAGACTCACCTGGCCTGTCTCTGCAAGAGATTCAACAACGCCCAGGTCAGTATTTTCCCTAGTAACAAAGCTCTTTGTACAGCTCACCCTGGGAAGCTGCTGAAAAGCTTGTGCTTCAGCTAATAACCAGATTAGTTTCCCCATTTGTCAATTACAGCTTCTGTGGTGCTTGAATGGTGGAGGAAATTATTCCAAGTGGAAAATCAGCAAAGCAGAAAGGAGGGACCCTTCAAAAGACAAAGATTTCCTCTTATATTGCAGCTGCCTTGAGCTGATCAGACCTCACTGATAATGTAGGGAAATATCCTTTGGGGATGTTAGAGCCAGATTACAAAGTTAAGTGAAAGCAAGTTGGAAGCCTGACTTCAATCTGAAAGAAATAATTGTCTTTAGATGCACACATGTGGCAGCCACAGCTGTAGATGGAGGCTGCAGATATGGAATATCACTTAGTCTATGGATCCAAAGGCTTGCATCATAGGCAGAGCTGGTATCACAACCCATTATTAAAGGTGACCAATATTAGCCATAATATGATCCTTTGCTGAGAATTCTGATAATATTTACTTTGAAACACTCTAGAGAATTTATACTTTAGAGTAAGTACTTGAAATTTGGCAGGAGGATCTTCTTTGCATTGTGTATGGACTTTTTGCTTTTTCTTTGAAAACTTACATTAAGTTAACGAAGATAAAAGCACTGGAGCTATTGCAGTTCACACACATGCAGCAGGAGCTTGCTGGAGTTTATCATCCAAAGTCTCTAAAGATTTATGAGCAGAATGAATACCTGAATCTCTCACCAAGTTGATTGAACTATCCTTCCACCTACTCCATCCCTGAGACTGACTGGACAAAGGAAATGCTGAAAACTAGGGGAACAAGTAGGTACGGAGCATCAGCAGAAGGCAGAATTGTCAAGGTCAGAGGGAGACATGAAGACCCTGGAGAATTTTAATTGCATAAAGATCTTGATAAGACTGGAATTATCGGAATAAGGAGACTGGCGAGACTAAGGAGATTTAGAGTCAGTGGGACCAAGAACTGAAGAAGAATTAATGAAGAATTTAAAGTGTGTTTAGTCACAAGCTTGCAAAAAAGAAGGAAGGTGGTTTCTTATTTAAGGATCCTGTCCTGGGGAACTGAATTCAGCTGCAGAATGTAATGCCAGAGCAGACACTTAAACCATATTTTTCAGAAAAGGTAATTAATTTATGTCATCCCCAGTCCACATCTAACCAGAGACTCTTAAGTCTCATTTGCAAAAGTGCAGAGTAATTTACCTTTATAATAACAACTTCTCTGAAAAAAAATCAGGCCTTCCATGTCTCAAGGCTTAAATTAATGAATACTTCCAGACTTAATAACTTTGTGCAATTCTCCATCTGTTAAAAAGGATAATATTCTCACATCTCAACAACATTTTGCAAAAATACTTCATCCTGTGTATTGAATGACAAAGATCATAGGAAAAAAAGACAGGCAAGGAGAAATAGGCCTCACGTTGTAACGACTGCTATTAATGGTGCAGGGAGGGCTCTGTGAAAGCCCCGTTCTGTTCAGTAGTGATGCTGCTACTTCGCTGTTTGATCCTGCTGTAAGAGAACACACCTGCAGACACACCCTGGTGCAGTCTGGGAGGCAGCGCTGCTGGTTCCTGCTGGACTACTTTTACGTCTCCTACGTACTATTGCTCAAGCTTGGGATAGCCATCGCTATAGCAATGGTCCACAATACTGTGTCATCATTTCAGAGAGACTGTATAATTGGATCAAAATATGCTGATAACGAGACTTCATTATTAGTTGAGAAACCACCGAAATTAATGACTTAAAGACTTGACAAGTCCTTTTAGGTTTCCTTTTCATTCCTCAGACAGACAGAGGGATTCTTCTCAATTCACACATCTTCAGGGAATGCTGTAATACCTTCTTTATTGGCTGAGTGTCTCCATGTCTTCAAAAGCCTGATGTTTACAAAAATCTTCCTGTCTTTCTCCAACCCCAAAATATTTGAAAATCTGTAAGTACAACTTTGAGCCAGGAAAGTGAGAAATTTATTAGGAAAGACAGTGTAAATGTGACAGCCATGGCCTAAGGGTGTTGACTACAATTAAATGTCTTGGGGTTATGAGCAGCCTGGCATATTCATCCTTGTGGGAGAGAAGGCTAGGTGATCATATTTAAAAAAGCTTTAGAGCCACAGCATTAGGGAATAGCTAAAATAGACATTATATGGGTGAAAGAGAGCACCAACCTTACAAAATGGGTTGTTTTTAAGATAGTTGCCTAGTTCTTTTTCTGTTTATTTTGCAATATCAGCTCTTACTACTTTCTATCACCTTTTCTAAAACCTTTGAAAAAAAGAGCCAACACGTTCTGACTGTGTAACTCTTGAAAGAGTTTTGGTTCAGGATTACAAGATGCCTTCTTACACTCCTTTAAGAACAGCTTGTAACATGTGCATGTCCAAGTTTGCAAATATGATAGAGTGTGAGTCATCACAGCAATACTCCAACACAAGGGGAGACTACCTCAAGTGATAAAACCAACAAAAAAGTAAATGTCAGGGATTGCTGACACTTCATGCATAGATTGGTTTATATTCCTCATGGCTAGAATCCACCAGTAAGTTGCAGGGCATGAATCAAGGGTGACAGAGGAGGGCCAGATTGTACCCAGTCTGACTGTGATTTAAATGAGACATCCATGGTGTGTGAACCTTTTTGCTGTTTCTTTATACTAGACTAAATTTCGGTCTCATAGGCATAACGCAGAAATTACATTTCGGGCAAACTGCTTCTGTCCTTTTCTGATTTCCAGGTGTTCGCAGTCAGATAAATGTTAGAGGCAGGTTGCAGGTTAGGTCTTGTATCCATGTGATTTTGTATCACAGTATGTTAGTTTGAAACTATTGTGAAGTAGTTTTACAGATTAAGGTATCCATATCACATCTATGACTCCTGTAAATTTGGTGATAAGTGTAAGGTACTTTTATACTGAGATAAGTATGCTATGCTAAGAAGGCTGACATACCAGTAAGGCAAAAAACCCCTCCAAACTCATAGATAAAGTAACTCCCCAGTAGATCTAAACTAGTATTTACAGTAGGCTTTACACTTGCCCATGCAGGAAAAGGTGTTCCATAAAATGTTAATTTTTCATTTGATAAAAGAACAAGAGCGTAAGTACTGACTGGGTTTTGGCTTCTGCTATCCTTTCTGTCTTGCCCCTAATGAACATTTAATTGGTTAAAGCGATGTTTATCCCTACAGTGAGCTGGTAAGGCTAGATAACTGTCTAGATTCTTAGATGATATAAATAGGCACGGTTCCAGTGAGTTTAAGGGAGAAATGCTGATTTACCCAGCTGAAAGCTTGGCCTGTTACATTTCATGGTTTTATTTATTCTTTTTCCATATAGAACTGTATCTTTCAAGTGTAGGCAGATGTTTCCTAACCATAAGCCTTAGGATAGCAGATTGAATCTACCTAACAAAATTTCCTGCAGCATTGTAGGAGATAGAAGGGAAGAGGATTTCTTCTACTTAGACATTTTTTAGTAATCTTATGTCAATGTGAGATCCCTATAGTTGCAAGGGTGATCTCTATATCTGTGTATATAAACTTCTAGGGAATAGAAAAGAGAGCAGCTATTCAGAAATAAATATTATAATTCCCGGGGCTTGTATATCAGTAGAACTAGATGTATATTGCAAGCAGCTTTTTCTAGCAGCACTTACATGATCTCTTAACACCCAGGTAATTGCATCCTTCCTGCCAAATACACAGTCTTTTTGGGAGAGATTTTGCAGGGTTGCCAATAGGTCCAAAAGTCTCTGCATGCATTGGCTAAAATTGGAAATTACTGACTTGATTGCAAATACATGTGGGTGCATGTGAGCAGAATTTGATTTTAATTTGATTTTTTCCCTACAGACTTTTCCGTTTCCCATTGCAAAATAATATGTCCATATCAAATGCACAAGAAGCAATGTGCATCTTCTTTTTCCTAACACAGGTATGAATAACAAGGTCATGCCTGCCTGAGTAGATGAGCTGCAGGTTTTTGAGATAGTAACAGACTCTGCCAATGGAGAAAACCAAGATACTTTAACTTAATACACCTTGGATAAAAAAAAAAAAATAATTCAAGGAAAGGATTCCTGGTGTCAGAAAGCCAAAGCTTCTGGAGGGGCAATAGGCCTTTATAATATAATGCAGGAGGACTTTAGCAACTATACCAGGATCAAATCTGAAATACTCCTAGGTGTTTGGAAAAGTACAAAAAGGCTGCCCCGTGCTGAGCAGGGACCTTTTGTACTCTGTGACTGTCAGATCTGATGGAATGGAAACCACTGAACAGCTCTGTCGTAGCTGAGGTAATGATTCTTGTTGACTGTTTTCCTGTTGCTGCAAAGATAGGAAGAGTCACACTGTGCCTGACATCTAAGGAGATTCCACAAGCAATTCGCCTGAGTCAGCAGGCCCTTTGCTGCTGCCTGCAGATAGAAGACAGAGCCAGAATTCGGCTATCTACCATGCACCTCTTGGGGAGGATGTGATGGAAGGAGTCTGCATAGTGCCTAGAAAAGGGACCAGCTTTCATTATACAGTTTATGTACCTTATAAATATACGTAATATAGCGTAGTTATTTCCAGTCCTGATCAGTTTTGAGAATCCCACTTTTTCCTAACTGCAGCCTGTCACTTCCTTGACTAATCCTCTCTCTAGCTGCCTTAAGTTAACACCTCTTTATTTCAGAAATTAGCTTTTTTAGATTTATACTCCACTAATTGGCTTTTTCACCCTCTGAACCTTTTCTGCTTCCTCCTGCATGCAACCCAGTCCCTTTCAGCACCTAATCCTCTCTTTTCACACTTCGATTCCACCATTCTCTTTTTCCTTCTTTTATTTCCTCCCGAAATGAGCTCCTACTCTTTTGCTACAACCCCTGAGGCTCTGGTGTTAAAAATCTCTGACTTACGTTGTGTTGTTTAAAATTTCTGACTTTCCCTGACTTTCATTATCTGACACTTGCAAAATAGGCTCTGATCCTACAAACATGTGTGGACATGCCAAGCTTAAATTTGAGTGCAATGAGACTTGTGCTTGAGTTGCCAGCTTTTATTGTTTTATCATGAGTTACATGATATTTATGTTTATGTTTCTGAGAGCCCAAGTATAAGGAGTCCATTTTAGAAAGTTCTGCTTCACCTAGGAAAAAAAAAAAAAGGAAGAGAAGAAATAATTTATAGTCCTCCTAGTTTGTAAAAGCAGATGGCAAGTGTAAATTGTATAAACCTCTGAATTAGAGGGGAAAAAAATAAATGTCAAAAAAAAAATAGTATTTTAAATCTCTTCATTGTAATCTCATAATCTTATTGAAGCCGATATAGATTTTGAATATCTGCATTTGGCAATGCTGAACATGCAGGTAAACATATTTGCAATTATTTACACTCATTAAGTTAAGACTGCCTTTTTCTAAACAGAAACCAAGTAAGTCAAAAAGATGGATTGCCTATACAGTAACAGAACAATGCTATACCCAATGCATACAAAAGATTCAAAGAAAGGAAAACAGAGAACCAAAGCTGTGGTATTCCACAGGGATATTTTAGGAACATCTGGTCTCTACTGGAAGAAGCATTTCTCCAAAAATGGGAAAAAAAATCAAACAAAAAAGTAAAATCTTTACATGTATTCAAAAGCAAAACTTTAACGAACAAGCTTTGATCTGCAAATGTAATTAGCATTAGAATTAGAGATGGAATGGAGATTTGTCTAAAAGCATTAATTCAAATCCCACGCCTGATTTTTTCTTATCACTGCTGTAATTCTAACAGTGCCTGTGGCAGATTCAGAAATCAGAAGAAAGGGACAAGGGCAGTAGGTCTCCCACTAGCAAAAAAAAAGCAGGGGGAGAGAGAAAAAAAAAAAGTATGAGATGGAATTAATCTATAATATCCCCAACCCAACTCTGTTTTCAATGTATGAATTATTTATCTTCCAATCTCAAAACGCCAATATATCTGTATGCACCATTACTTTGATCTCATACTGCTACCCAGCACTGCAATGCCTAAAATAAGATGGCTGTAGAAACCTATAGACTTCAGGTATATTTAATTCTAATAACAGACCCACACAGCAACTACAGGCTGTTTTTTGTAAGTCTGGAATAACCTATTTTCTTGAAGCTATTCTTCCTTTTATCCTTCTGTCATTGTGTGTGTGTGCATTAGGCAGCAATGTGCCTACAGTTACACCTGGATAAGCCTCATTGAATTACCTGGGATTGCAGTTACAGTAACAGTGAACAGAGTTTGGCCTGTTTGTTTGGTAGAACATGAACTGAGGTAGAAAGGTTAAAATGGCCTCCTTTGTACTGTGTGGTCCTTTGTATTAAGATAGCTAGTCAGTGTTTGAAGGGATGTTTGAATTTAGGATTAACCTCTTTCCTGAGTCCCGTGAGCATCAGAGCATACATACGTTCAGACAAAGCTTTTGTTGAGTCAACAGTAATACCTTCTATGCCTTTTGCAATGGGGAAGAGAAGGCAGCTATGTGCTTTGATTCCTGTATCATAGGGCCTCCCAGTTTATTCACGTATGTTTCTAAACATGCTTGTTTCTCAATACTCACAACAAAGCTATAAAATTTTTCAAACCTGTGGTATCCATTAAATATTACAAATTGTACTCAGTCTAAACTAGATGGCCAGGACACTGCTTCCAGACAGAAGTCAAAGTTCATATTCAGACACCTCTCAAACTTGTTCCAGCTATTTCTTTTTCTAAATTGTGCTCCTTTTATAGAAGTAAACACGTGATGATTATCCACTTACCAGAGGTATTTGACCAAGCATTTATAGTTTTCAAGTCAATATTTTTGTTGTTATTGCTATTATTAAAATTACAATTTTGCTTGATCATGCTACAGTTTTTACCTTTTTTTTTTCCTTTCCTTTCCTAAGAAAGAAAATAACTTTAGCAGGAACAAAGGCTGAGAGGCTGAGCAAAAGGCAGCCATAAGAGTCTTATCAAAGCCCCAACAGAGTGGGAATAATTATTCACACTCTGTTGGGGGTTCTAGAAAGACCATCTGAGGAAAAGAATCACTCAGTCTTTTCAACATGTGAAATTAAAGAAAACCACTAGAAATTCAGTACAGGGTTGGGAGGGGGAAGTAAAACAGAGGCAGCTGAGAAAAAGATGTGGTTTCTCCTCTCACACTTCATTCACACCAGTAGCTGACCACAAGTAGGCTGTGCTGGACAGTGCTCACAACAGTAATTTCGTAACAAATCTCTGTTAATAACTTTAATGAAAGGATAATAGCAGAGCTGAAAACAAGACTGTATTATAAGCTGCATTTAACTGATGCTCTGTTCACTGTCTCCCACTGGTGTGCTAGTTCTTTATTCTGCATATGTAGAAAAATATCTAAGCTTTAGCTAGTCAACCTAAGTGTTCAATTTCAAACACCTTTTGTGTTATGTCCCACACTGGACTTCATTCTTGAGAGAGGCATCTCTTAAATATTCATGGTACAGCCTTACATTACACCACTGAAAACTTTCATTTTTAACTATTTGGCTGCTGGTTTTTGAGGATCACAACCTGTCATAATCCTTAATATTGTTTCATTATTGTGCCGGACTCTCCCATCTGTCTGTATCCATTTCCTATTTCAAATAGCAGTTTTCTGAGACAAAGTCCCTCATTTTCTTACATTTTGCCTAAGACCTCCCTCCACGGAATCCTGACAACACATCCTCAGCACTACAGTAACTCAAAAGACAATAATCCAAATAGACTGAGATTTGTCAGTTCACTGTGTTCACTGTGTCCCTAGGAGTTAGACAAATAATTTCATCTTCATTACAGAAATGGGAAACTGAGGCAGGGAGCTGTGAAATGACTTATCCAGGGTCACAGAAGAGGTCTGAGAACGCAGGAATTTGAATACAGCTTTTACAGTCCAGGGCTAATATACTGACTGCTATGTCAACTTTTGTTTTATTTAAAAAAACCCAAACAACTATATGATTAAAACTATTCAAAATCTGTAATTGGGTTTAAAATTTAAATTGCTAGAAAGAATTGAATCAAGTCTAGTCTTTTCTAAAGAAGGGTCTACCTAACTAACTAGAGATAGCCTTTGGCATATCGGAGTCCTACTCCAACAGTTTGGGAGTGTTTCTCCTCCTAACTCTCTGCAGTCCACCTCAGGCTAAAGTGACAAAATGCCATATGGGACAAAGCCTGTGATTCTTTGTGTGTGCTCCCACAGTGTGGCATGCTGAAGAGCCACTGGTGCCTTGTAGCTAACTTCATTCAGCCCGTGGCCCTGCATAGGGATTTGTGGTTGCGGCGATGTATCAAAACAATTATTGAAATGATTTGTTTTATGATCTTCTGAAGAAAACTGCTTGTATGGGCTGAGCTGAACGCTCCACACCAGCCATTCAAACAGTTCACAGTTTGCTAGCTCAGCAAACTCAGTGTTATGTTTAGGAATTATTAATGAGGGGCTTGTAAGGCTTGTTTTGTTTTAATGTATGATTCAAGTCAACACTGGCAGGATTAAAATCTTCATTTGGAATGAAAACCTCTTATTGGTTCTTATTTGCTTGGGAGTAGGTTTTCACAGCACCTTTGCAGTCAGCATTGCAGTCAGCTTCACGTTAGAGATTAGGCTGGTTACTGCCCAGATGGCACCTCGCCTACAATTACTGGATGCTCTTTTTACTCAAGTACCTTTCCTTCTACTGAAGCAGCCTCTGAATAAGTGCATATAAAATTAAAAGTGATCTCTCTGTCCTTTGGGTCTGCATTACAAAGCTGCTTCTTGAATATGTTAAACAAACGACACAAGAGAGTTTTTTGGGGTTTTCAGACATTTGTTGAGAAGCAAACTAAGGCATTTGGAAATGACCATGTTAATGAAGTATGGATTGACTCAACTGATAAAGTCGGGACCAGGTCTCTGAGTCACTGCTTCATCTCTGACCAGCTTCTGGAGATAAAGGATACTATTTATACTTAAGAAATAACAAGACTTTTCTCACTAGCATGATTTGGGAGCTCTGCCACAGAGCTAACTTTTTTCCCAAAATGTTGGCATCATGTTGCCAAGAGAAAAGCCCTTTTTCATCTTCGTTTCAAAATTCTTGAGAATGAGTATAATTTGCGTTCAACAGACCATTTCTTATAGCACTATGGCTGCAGTCTGCCTGCCCTTTAATAAAATGGCAGGGTATTTAACTGCCACACCTGGGATCTCTGGCCACTGAGCACTTCTGCCTCCAAGGAGTGAGCAGCCCAGACAGCCCATTGATCTCCGGCTGTGACTTCCATGGGCTGGCAGCTACGGAGGAGGGTTTATTAGGGAAGGTAGAACGCTAAGCTCAAGATTTATTTTATATGGAGAATAAAAAAGTTTCCAGTCTAAATTCATAAAAAAGAAGCCAGACCAGACCCTGAAAACAGTCCTACCCTTGCCAAAAAAATGAACTAGATGATGTAATCAAGTTACCTACATGTCTAAATTTTGCAGTTCTAAGAACAAACAGAATCTAAATCGATCGCTGATTTGTGCTTCACGTTACATAATATTTTACTGGTTTTTTATCTGCATTATGCTGGCGTCAAGCTGATATGCCATGCTTGCCAAGGCAGTGACAAATGGCAGGAGACAAAGCAAAACCAGGAATCTGGGAAGTGATTGCTAGAGACAGAGGTTGGAGGCAGAACCAGAGCCAGAGCCCAGCGTGCCTTGCTGGCTAAATGTCAACTGGCTACTGCCTTTTCCACCGTATGGGCTAAATCTTGTTGGGTTTGTGTTAGTAAAATTGCAGATCCCCAGCACAAAATTTTACCCGCAGGGCTAGCTGAGCTGTGTTATAAATGTGCTGTATACCAAGGGAAAAGTATTCTCTGGTGTCAAAAAATTGTTGGTGTTGCTTTGATTATTTTTTAGAAAAAAATACTTTCAAAGTGAAAAAGAGGATTTTTTTTTTTTTTTAATCTTAAAGGGGGAAAAAGCAGCAGGGAGTTGCTTTCCTTAGTCTATATGCCCTTTAAAATCCAGCACAGAATACCCTATTAATTTATTTTCTCCATCCCAGCATCACATTTTGAAAAATGCCCATCATATTGCAGATCTGTAGCTGACTTATTATTAGAACCAATGCAGTGGTGGAGGAATTATGAACATTTTTTCCCCGTTCTCCCCAGTAGCAGCGACTGGTGACCACATGGCAAAAGCCCTGCTGATTTTTCCTCCGAAGCAAACTAAAGCAGATAAGGTCTGTCTCTCTCCACTGATACACAATGTAGGGATGTGCCGCTGTTATAACCCCTGTGCCACAGTTATTGTTAGCAGGTCAAAGCACTGAATATCAATAGACTAATTCCTTCACCCCTCCAACCCGTTCTCTGACTGGAATGTAAACTTCTATTGCACAGCTTTCACCTTTGGCCCTCGCCATCTTCATGGCTCCACACTTCAAAGAATTCTGCTCAAGTAGAAAATGCCTTATTGAAGGAATGGTCATAGCTGCACAATTATTTCAAAAAAACTCGACATTGTATTTCAGCTGAGGACAGGAGAACTGGCGAAAGTCTGAATCACTTTCAAGATTCAGATCTAAATCCTGAGGTTTAGAAATATGAAAGTCAAAACTACAATAGTCCAAACACACAGAGCCTATTCTTTGCGCCTTGAAATGTGGGAAATTAAAGAGCTGCTCTCAGTTTGACTACTCACCTTTCCATTTTCTGAGGCACCCAACAAAGTTCCCTGTGCTAATGAATACAGGTTTTGATTGTTGGATTACACAGATTATTTTCTGTCATCTTCCAGTCCTTTAAACAATTGCTTCCTTTGAAATCCCTTATGCAAGAAGCATATGACCTTACAACACTCCTATTTCTCTTTTGTATTTAACATCACAGTCCTCTCTGTGGTTATATACAATATAGGGAATGCTATAGGTCAGGGCTATGAGGTGGTAGCTGAAAATGCAGGGAGCTCAGCTATTGAAGGTGATACAAAATACACAGAAGAAAAGAGGGCTACATGAAAAATGATTTAAAGGTAAACATTACTTCTTATATCAAATGTTTTTAGAGTTCCAAAACCCAAGGAACAGATGATTGTACATAGGACAGGATATAAATCTAGGGACAATAGAAAAATAAATGGGACATAACATCAATTGCTGGAACAATCAATTTCAGATTTCAGAAACTTGTTTGAAATGTGGTCAAGAATATTCACACTGGTTGGAATTTATGCAGGAATACTATTCTGTCCCTCCCCAGTCTTTCTCTCTCCCTCTCTTTCTCTGTGTTTTCTCAGTTCCCCCACATGTTCTCCTGCTAGTGCACCAATACCATTCTCTCAGGAATTTCCCATGACCATTTTCTCTTCCTTCCAGCCTTCCTCTCCCAACACACTTCTCTCTTCCTCACTGGTATCCAGCTGCCCTTCCAACTCTCATACCTTTGCTCTAGGTGCTGTACCGTAAAAGGGGGGGCCAGACTACCCCAGACAAAACAGCAGAGGTACCTCCCAGCCTGAGAGACAAATAGCTTGTCCCTGAATCTAGTGCTAAAAATGCTTCACATTTCCACAGTATCTTCCATTTTAGAACAATACTGCACTTCATAAATATAATTATCTGTTTTCTGATATCTTTAGGGAACAGCTAGGCAACATTCACAGAAACAGGGGCATTGGTGTTAAACACCAAGAAATGTTAAGTGTCAGTTAAGAGGTGAGAAGTATTTTCAATTCCCTGTAAAGCCACAGACATGATTTAAACACAGGGAAAGTTTCATGTACGTTGGGCCATATATTCCGGTGGTGAATTTTTTTGTGAATGTTTATTACAAGATTTGTTGTGCAGAACAATTCCTAGATTGGGATTTAAATGCAGGAAAACGCTGTGGGCACAACAGGCTTGAAACAATAAACTGAACCTGACTTTGTCTAACTCAGCATTTAGAATTTTTATTGGCAAAGGAACCAGAAATCATAATTCAGCAAATTCCTTCTATCACTGCTCAACTTTCTGTCCTCGTAGTAAATTATTCACCTCAGCAATGACTCAGTTAGCAAAAGATTAAAGGCTGGATTCTGGCACCCTTGCTGTTATTGGTTAGCATTATGAAAAACGTCCTGTTGAATGCTACAAAAACATTATTCAAGGTAGCACAACTCTATGTGAAGAAAGGCATCAGTATTTGTGTTCACAGTTACAGTACAAAAAGTCCTTGAAAACTCATTTGACACGCAAGTTGCAGATTTAGGTCTCAGTGGGAGCTGCAGAGCATTATCCACTTTACGGTGACCCACAGCCAGATTCCAGGTATTGGAAAAACAAACCTGGCCCTTGGATTTCTCAACCCAATACCTTAGGAGGGGCCTTATAAAGAACAATCTCAACCATCTCACTCTATTTTTTTTCCGCTTTCTCTGCAGGTAAATATACATCATTTTACAGTGATGTCTCTATATTCCACACCATTTCTTTGACCTTTGGCTCTATCTTCTGAGGTGGTTTCGGTTGTAATGACTTCAGCAATGCTTGTGTGCCCCATCATGACAGCAGTTTTTGGAATTGTTTCCCCAGGCTTACTGATAAGGACAATCTCTTTAGCAGACTACAGGATTTTGTCTTGTTACTCACAGGATCAAAGTTGTCTGCAAAATACAAAACTTTCCCCCTTCCCACATCAATATAAAGGCAACAAAAAAGAAACTTCAGGATAATCAACTGTGTGCAAGTCTCCTACTAAATAAATAAACCTCATGAAACTACAACTTTTAAACTAAATGTATCTGACTCCACAAACCTTTCATAAACCTAATTCCAATTTAAACTGATGGTTTTCTGCATGGAAACTTTCAGGAATAAATCCTGTTTTCTTTGCAGTTAACAAGTCCTGAAAAATATGCATGAAAATAATATTCTATCATTGGACTTGAATCTGCAAAATTTAACAGGTGAAAAATTTTACTTGGGCTTTTTATTTCTTTTGTGGTTTTTTTCAGCAGTCCTGTAGAGTTCTGTAAAGGCACAGAACCCTTTTGAATGGTGCACAAAGTCCACATACCACAGAAGTATTTTATCCTAAGACTATTCAGAAAGATTTTACACTAAAATGGGTTGCTCAGTAATGAGCTATGCATCTGGCTACTTGTAGCATCACGGTTGATTCTCCCTTGCTTTGTTCCTTGAGCAATCACCATGGAGCAAACTAGTTGTGAGATGCTTCCATCCTTATCATTCTAAGCATTTTGTATTAACTGTATCCTGCTGTGCAGAAGGAAAGAAGCAATGAGGGATCACATGTAAAACATTCAAAATGAGAAATTAGATTCAATAAATTTACAGACCAGCACATTTCTTCATAGGCAAAGTGTTGCCTAGTGATAGCATAGCAGAGGTAAGTCAAAGGTACTCCCAGAACACTGTACCACACATTGTGATTATTTTTGGTTGGCAGTAGTCCTTAAGAAACACAATGTTTTAATTTCTTTGTTGAAAGTTGAAATGATAAATTTCCCACAGAATATTTTGGAATTCAGAACTGTTTGGCAACTCATATAAAAGAACCCTTATGCTATGTAGGCACTGAGTTTTCATCTCTTACTTCTCTCAGCTATCATGAACTGAGAGTTATCATTTCAGCTTTCTGGAAAGCACTTGATGCAGTCAGTTCCTTTTAAAACATATTTTACTGGAAGCTGTTAGAAAATTCAATAAAGAGACTTTGATCATGATCCATTCATTGACTTTCTTGGACTAACTTTTATATGGGATTTAAAGTGGATTTGAAGCTTCTGTTTCAAAAGCAAAGCATATTTTCCAAATTCCTGCAGTGCCTCATGGCATCAGCTTTGCTTTTGAAATAGAGAATGAGGATGCAGAGATATTAAAGCTAAGCTCAGAAAAACATGATTTTTCACCCCCTCTAGAAAAACAGGAACATCCGTACTCTCCCTTTGAATACATAATTAGTGCTAATTGAAGATCCATGTCAGAAATTTATACAGCGGGGCAGGATATAGAATGCATAGAATTTTTCCTATCAATGCCAGAGACAAGCAAATTAAGACCCTCAGTTGTCCTTTTCATGGATCCTCATGTCACATGCAAAACCCACAAGTCATAAGTCATCCTGTAGTCATACATGGTCACTGTAAGTAGTTCCCTGCTACAGCTATTGCAGATGAAAATCTCGTGTAGAATAAGCTGAATCCTACCATTATTCTGGCAATATTTTGTGGGGCTACTCATTCTACAGGCAATATCATTCAAGACAGATAACCTCAGCCCCCAATTTAAACTGCCTAAACTCTCTTAACTAAGTGGCCTGAAGCTGCGTCGGGAACTACTTTGTCAGGTCAGTTATCAATGACAGAGATACAAATGGATGATTACCTTAGATGGGTTGATGGTGGGTTAGAGGTGGACACATTGTAAGACCTGTTTTGCTAGTACCTATAGTTACCTTCTTCTGAGAATGAAATACCCACCAGAGCTGATGTGTGATATCTGTATGGACTTACTGTTAGGATGAATTTTACCCAACACATGCAATGCAATTAAAACTCTTGATTTTATTTGAAAATTAAGCATTTATTTTGCACTTTGCTAAATCATGCCCTGAATTAATAAAGACCATCTACATTCTAAACCTTTCTTCCATTCATTCTTAATGTATAAGTGCAATGAATTGTTATTCCAATATCAGAGTAAACAATGTACTCATTTGGATCTACAGCAAACATCTATAAATGGAAAAGCAGGAGAACTGGTGAATTGTGGCTTTTCACACGTCACTTTAGTCTTCAATGGGTTACATTTTACTGTCAAATTGACGGGGAGAGAGGAGACCAAAGGACTTTGAAGCAAGCAATCAAGAATATAAGATATCCAGAAAAAATAGTGATACCAAGGACATAACTATGTAGCATATGATTGAATTAGGAGCAGCTGATCTACATCCACACAGATTCATGGAGCCATCATGATTGTTCTTAATAATTCAATTCCATCCAGACTGTGTTATTAGTTCAGTAGAGATTTTACCCCCAGAGCATCTGCAGACTTTGATTTGGATCCAGGGAATTGCTTAACAGCTGGAAAATTTTAAAAGCTGAATGGGAATTTTGTGTTATGTAATTTTCTCATCCTGATGAATGGGGGAGTTAGACATGTGACTTTAGTTAGCACTGATGGAGTTACCCTTGCATTGGTATGTATGGAAAGGAGAAAGCGCCCGCAAGATCTTGATACATGTGAGCTTGAGCCTATTATCTATGTGTATGCTACGAAGAACTGCAATGAGTTCAGTACTGGTATGAAGCCTCATGAAATAGTCTAAAATTTTTAAGCATCCGTGCAATTTAGGAATCAATAGAATTAAATAGAAACTGTTTATTGCTATAACAGTTTATTGTTATACATAATTAAATTGTCAAAGAAACTGAGAAGAATTTTCTTGGATTAATCCCTCCTGGTCAGTAGGACCACTGTGGTGTCAGCCACAAAATAGAGACAATCCTTTTTATAACCTCAGTGCTTCTTCAGATCATGCCCAACTTCCATGTAACAGGACAGGGGAGAAAGATGAAATTGCTAAGGTAATAAGAAACAATAACCTTAATTCTGACACTTTCTCATTTCTGAAGTTTTAACTTTTCAACCAGAACATTCTTTTAATTTGTTAGCTCATTATTATGGGTAGCTTTGGTTAGGAAGCTGCATTGCACAGTAAGGATGCTCACCTATTGCTTGTTCAAAAGTGGACACATCCCTGTCAACCTTCTTTTGATGTTTTGGCCTAATGTTGATCATTTAACTTTACTATGAGATGAGCCATTTTTATAAGAAGTTGTCAGCAAATGAGTTTATCTGGAGAAAAAAGCCCTCTGTATTCAAGTTACAAAAACCAGCAGGTATGGGTTTTTTGATAGCTCTGTCTTTATGGCACACAGGCTGTAGCCATACATTGACAATCCAAATACCGTGTTTTGCACAGATTCACATAATACTATTAAGTATATCAGCTGTTAGGCTCCGTTGACTAATATTACCTAGGATCAGAGGAATTTTATTTAGATTATCTGGGGGGAATGGCTATATAGGAGTTATCAATAACAGAATTAAAATTTTTGAAATAAATGTAGTTTTGAAGGGCAGTTGCCTACTTAACCTCAACAGCAGTATTTCTTCAGAACCTTTCTTCATAAAAACTTTGTCTTTGCATGCCAGGGACATAATAAACTACAATAATGAATGACAAATAGTTCTCTTCAACTTGTGCTTGACCATGAAAAAAGTGGGATTTTTAAAGTGCTTATCCTAGAAATTGCAATGTGCAAATCCCAAACTAGTGAAACATGACAAAAACTGGAACCAATATTCAATTACATCTCATTTGCAGGAGTTTGTTAATAAGGGGGCTTCCTTGAACACCTGGGTCTTCCTAAGGGTTTTCTATGGAGCCTTTTACTGAAGTCACTCGGAAGGAAGACTTTGCCCACTGAATTGTATGGTAGAAATATCTAAGCAATTTTGAAAAATTTGCTCGGGACTTGACTAGATTCAGCAGCACCAGACTCCACCTGGGCTAATTTGTCCTGTTGCAAACCAGTGAAAATTCAGTCATTTGCTCTCAGTTTTATTTTTTTTTTACTTTTTAAAATTCATGTTGGTATTTTATAAATATAAATTTCATTTTAGAACTGAAATGGAAAATTGTGAATTTTAGTGTAATTAAGTGTGATGAACTCTACAATGGGTTTTGCATTATCTTAGTGTACATGTAAATTCTATAATGATTAAGTAGCTGTTTTACATAAGACAAATCATTTAAAATGGCTATTCTGAAATCAAATTACTTTATTTCCTGTACAAAATGTGTTCAGTATAAAGATTTGTGTTGCAATGGTAGATAAAGAAAATCCAATATGCTAGAAAAGGAAAACTTTCAATAAAGTCATATACTAAGGAAGACTCGAAGAGAAACTGTTCAGCTGTTCAAAAGTAATCATGTTGCATAGTGACTACAGTCTGGTGCAAAACAGCTCTGAAAAGTTGGAGAAATAAAATGTTTTGTGCAGAGACTGCAAATGGAACTAAGGAAATATTCCCCCAACTCTAACTTCATGTATTTAGTCAGATTAGTTTAGTACCTCTTTCCCACCATTTCTATATCTTCATAATAATTATGCCATGTCATCAGAAGATAAGCAAGGAATAAACCATGGATGAAAAAATATTGCACTTGATTTTGCCACTGTGAGTGTTTTGTTTTAGGAATGGCTCCTCTTGGAAGTGCTTACACCAGTGTCAGAACTTGCAGAGGTTATGCTGCTTCTGACACAAGACCTGGGTCTCTGCAAATCTCTGCAATTCAAATGGATATGCAATGTTTATAATGATTGAATTTATGTCCTATATTGCAATACCCAAGAGTCTTTTGAGGTTTTCCGTGTGTTTTATAGCTGTTTATGCTATCCAGTTTAAAAAGTAAACAAAACAAAACAAAAAGCTGGTAAAAGAGACAATTAAATGTCTTAGGTTGAGATGCTCCATAATTTATTGCAGATCTATGAGAGAACATTTGTAGAACCCATTTAATTCATTTAATAGTAATGCAAACATTGATATAAATTAAAACTCCAGAACACTCTCTCACATCTTTTCTCTCCCCATGAGAGGTGAATGAAAATGACTTATTACTCATAGATTATAATTGCTTAAAATAGGTTATGATGTAGGAAAAAAAAAAAAAATCTAATCCCTTCTACCAGGCAAGAGCAAAATTCTACAGACAGAGAAATTACATCTAACGCCAGTGTGTAAAGGAAGAAACATCCTTCTTCTCCCTTTGGGGAAACTCTAAGAACATCTTTTTAGAACTGTCAAAATTCTCAAGCTGTAATAAATTATTCTTTTTCATTACCCATTTATTAAGTAGGCTGTTTGGTATAATAGCAGAAAAATTCTGTTTAATTTTTACAGTATTACACTACTGTGATTTCTCATTTGAAACAGACTAGTTATCAAGAGCAGTGATGTGTTTCATTTTGTACATTGGGACCATCTTTCGTCTGAATTCTGATGAAGACAACTTTTAAAGCATGTAATGCTCTGCCTGTCAGGACGGTTACACGTCAGGGAGGTAGGCTGGCTCAGTGGAATTGCCAACCTTAAGGCTTGCTCATGGAAAGAACTTGGATCGCAGGCTTAGTTACTGCTACTGCATTTCTGCAGTCTCTCTGCTAACGTACATCACCGTGCTTAGTACTTCTACCCCCTCAAAATGCTGGATCTCATCCTTTTTCTCTGTAAGACACTGAGGGACAATTTTATGATGAAAAGAGTTCACTCACTGCTTGTAGTAATTGTAATAAAGTATTCAATTCACTCTTTTTCTCAATTACCTGAAGAACTAAAGTGGACATCAGATGCAAAAATTTAGTACCAGATTAAATGGGAAATTTGAGGAAAAACAGACCACTGAGGAATTATAACAATATGTAGCAATGTTGTAAATATTGTCTATAAGATGCTGCAGGGATCTCATTAACTGTAATGCTAATGTGGAATTCTGAACAAACCTTTATGCTGGATAAATGGACAAAACCCTGGCTTAGGAGATGAGAAATCTGGAATCAGGTCCTGGCTCCATCACAAATCTCTGTATGATTCTGAGAGAGTAATATATTTAATATAATCATTTAATATATGACGAACATATAAATATACTATACTATAATTATATTACTATAATTTTTATTATAAAAATATATAAATACATTATATTAAAGGTCTACTCAGGGTAAAGCTGCCTCACCCATGGTGGTGGAAGTGAAGCACTAATGACTTCACTTTCATAAAATGAAAGTAAAGATACACATTCTTCTTCTGCTTTGCTTAAGATACATTGACTGTGAAGACTCTATGTTTATTAGGTGTAAAGAGCTTTTGAATACAAGATCCAAAGTCAATAAACAATAAACAAGCAATGATTATAATGGGTTCGTTTAGAGCACATCAGGTGTCTCGTTCAATTGCTATGGGCCACATTGCATTTGACCTACCCGTGCTCAAAATCAAATGCCTGAGGTATAATACTAAAAACAGCGACCACACTTCCATACTCAATGGCTGTGCAAGCTCAGGACACGTGTCTGACCAGATCCAAAATGACATTCTTGTGGGTGACACGAAATTATACCATGCTTTTCCTGGGGTTCACTCCAGTTTTTATATGGGGTTGCACATGTGGTAACGCATAACTACACAATGTAACCCAGAAAATCTGAATACAGAAGCAGAGGAAATAGATGGCTGCAATAATAATACCTGTGACACCTACGGGCCTCCTTCACACCCCAAAAGGGATACTCAGTGAAAACAGAAGGACAAAATAAAAGCCCCCGATGGCAATGACAAGCCCAGAATGCATCCTTGCTGGCTTTGGTTGGAAATATACAAATAAAGGTGGGTTATAAAACCCACATTGTATCTTCACAGCCAGCAGCGACATAAAGCTGCTTTCTTCAGCTAGGAAGTGGATTACATTTTTATAACTAATCTGTAGCTCTTTGACTGAAAAGATTTGCTAAGCCCCCCCTCACTACTTTTTCTTTAAGATCTGTGCAGTCTCAAAGCTTCCTTCCACCTTCTTCCACCTACTTCCCAAAAGTATATGCATGGCTATTTTTTTGGACTTACAGTACATAACTTTGTGCCTTGCATTGTTAAACAGGATTCACAGACAGGAAAAAAAACCCTCAACACCCAAACAACTCAGTGCTTCACTGATCCATAAAATCATTATAGGCAGCATTTCAGTTTCAACAAGTGCCAAAAATTCTATCCCCCCCCAACTCGAATATAAAAAATAAAGCAGAAACAAAAATAACAAGGCTATTAATCTTTCATTAAGTTAAAGGGATGAAAAGGAATCGCTTAAAGTATCATTCTTTACTTGCACCACAAGATTGGATGCCCCCTGCTAACTTCAAAGGCTCTAAAAGAAGCTGGTTAATATTGTTGGCACAGAACCAGATTGTGGTTTACTTTAGTTTTTTGTGATTTTTTTTTTCAACAAAAGAAAACATTAAGGGTTGGACACTGATTGCTGAGTAACAGCTATTGAAAGAGGGTGCCTTTTGTGCTGCTACCAGTAATATGTCAATTTTCAGACACGTAATAGCTGTTCAAAAAATCGTGTCAGTCCCTGCACGAGGGCAAAAGTCTGTAACGTTGCTCCTGTTTGTGCTGTGGTTTCCGATCAGATACAAATCACCAGATTTCCCTGTGTGCCAGAGCATTTGGACTTGCAATGGCCTCGGTGAAATATGGACTTTATCCATCCCAAGAGAAGTAATAGATCCCCCATAAGCCACAAAGCCACTCACCTGCTTCCCTGCTACTACATCTTAATTCCTTCCCAGTCCCAAAGTTTGTGTATGTTGAAAACAAAGCTAATTGCTACTGAGTGACATAATTTTGTGGTTACATTTCTTTTGTGCAGGGGTTTCTTTTCAGTGTAGTGCAAGCTGTTAAGCTAGAGATTGTGGTTGCTGCTGCCTGGTGAAGGGCAAATAGCGCAAAGCAGGGAAAAGGCAGGCGGGAAGTGTTGGTGATGGTTTGATGATGTGCTGATAGCTTCATGTCCTTGGCTGAGCTCATGTAAAGCAATGCTGCTCGCTGTGCCTGTGTGACAGAGGGAGAGAACATTCAATCTATTTTGCTCTCTTTTTTTGGTTAGAGACATAGCTCAGTCCCCATTGCAGCCAGATTAAGCCTTTTTCCTTAAGTGGATACCGAGGAAATAACAGACGTTATCATGCAAAGTCGGGCCTCCGAGGGGTTTGAGCACCTTTATTCCCTGGGTTTCAGTACGACTCATCTTGGGCAGAGTAATCAGAAGGCCCAAGGAACCTTCCTACACCCACACAAAACAGCTGCTGTGCCAGCCTCTGCCTGTGTAAGCTCTGAGGGTTGGTAAGCTGAAAGCAGACACGATTCCCCTCCTGGTGTGGGGCACAGGGAACTGTAGGAGCTTGGCTTTACCCACCCATGCAGCAACCTGGGCTACAGGCTGTGCACTCTGGGAAGCCAAAAACACCCACACATGCATCTGCACAGACCAAATGGAAAGCCAGACCTTGGAGGCAAAAATTTGCAAATGGTCAGTCCTACAGTATCTGGAAGTGTTCTATTCCTGCTCACTTTCAGGGTCAGGACTGGCTGGCAATGGCTGTGATGCCAACTTCTAACATACGGCACTGGCCTCCAGACTCCTGCTTATCTGCCAGAATTTTCTTGGGCATAAAATGGCATGAGAAAGTACCACCTGAGAATTTCAGTGCAGTTTATGCAAATGTTCTGCATACAAAGGGAGTAGGTATTTTACAAACTATATAAATATAGGGTAATTTGAAGTATCTATTTTATTTGATCTGTTGTCACTCATTCACCTAAGGCAGCACTACTGGATCTGCCCTTTCAAACCCATATCACAGAATAAAGCAGATATATCCCATTTGTCTCTGTGAAACACTTTTTCTACTTACACCAGGCTATTAATGCATAACAGCTGCAAATAAATTTGGCTACTTTCCCCAAAGTGTATTTCACCCAACATCTCCTCATCATGCTCATATCCATTATCTCTTCTAACTATTCCCTCTGGGCCAGATTCAACACTCATCAAAAAAACTTACGTTTAATCCAACAGTGTTTGCATAAGGCACATATATTTTCTTGCATATGCCAAATAAGACATATTATTATTATTATTAAGATATCTTAAATTCCTTCTTTAAAACCCTTTTCAGGGAAAGTCTATTATACTGTTGCTATGATGAATAATGTCTCCCTGACTTCTAGTAAACTGTGTATTTTATGTGTCTGAGGTAGCCCATAAACTCTTTGGGGCAGGAGGAAAGGGCATGACCATTATCCTTTTCGATTTTTTCAAGAGGAAGCATATATTTCCTGCACAAAATAGCAAATGGAGACAGTTGCAGTGTTTGTGAGGCAGGTTGCCCAGTGCTTCCTCTTATGACACAGCTTTCACTTGGTTGTAGTTCTACCAAAGTGTATCTATTTGTCCTGATGCGCATGATCTCAGCTGACAGCCTCAGCCATTTCTGGGAATTAAATGAAGGATAAATTTGTGGGTTTGTGTTAAAAAATTCTGGCAAACAAAGTGGCAAGCTGTCATTGCTCTTCACAGAGCCTGCAAGCATAAGTCATGTTCTTAAAATACTGATACTTGAGTGATAAGTTCTACACAAAGGTCCATTAGGAAATTAATAATTCTGTCTCCAAGATAGTTAGTGTGCTGTACATGAGGTAGGGAGGTAGATGCTGAACACTGGAGATGAAGAGAAGCATTAAGAAGCACTGATCTGTTTCCATGTGCTGAATGAGGCATGGTATCCTGGGAAAAAAAATCTAATTGCGTCATTAAGGATTCTGCCATAATGTATGAACAGCAGGAGTCTAACACTGCTCCATAAGCATCTCAACTCCTGGCATTTTCTTATTTTTAAATGTCTGAGTTTGACCTGAATAATTTTCTTTTAATTTGTTTCTCTGTGCAGGTAATAAATAATAAAGACTAGTGCAAACAACCCAAAATGCAATTATTTCATTTGAGCAGCTGTATGAATTGCCTCTATTTTGGTTAAATATCTCCTACATAAAAAAAGGGATTCGTTCCTTGTTAAAACAATTTTCTCCATTTCCCAGATTTTCTGGTGGGGTTTCCAGTTGGACAGGACACGGAATAAAATCTATGGAAGTGCCTTGGCCAGAACCTGAGAGGGATGCATAACCAAGAACATCACCTGGGCTGTCCTTCCTGGTCATGGGGTCTGTGCAATCCCATCAGCAGGAATTCTTTTGTCTTTCCTCTGTCAGACAGACAGCTGGTGCACTCCATTGACTTCAGTGGACTTTGGATCAGGCCGTGGGCATAAGCATAAGTAAAGATTGTATTTTAACATCCTATAGAGTCTGGATGCGTGTTACATCTTTGTGACTTTTTACTTAATTTATGCTTCACTTCGTGTAATGTTTATCTTGAAAAGAAGGTTTTTTAAGCTTGGCTAAGCAAAAAGACTTTTCAAGAGGGGGAATGGCTGGTTCATGCTTGAGACGGCTGTCTGTTAAATGTTATATTAATGATAAGATCCTAGAAGAGCTGGTTGGGGGGGAAATATTTTTCTTTCCTTTTTTACACTATCTTTGCTGAAGTTTCTTTTCCGCTTATAGTGAAGGGGAACAGTTTTCTTTTTCTTTCTTTTTTTTTTTTTTATCATCAACTTCAACCACGGGGTCAGCTTTGAATTGAGTGAGTCAGAAACATATTTATCTCTGAAGTTCTCCTTCTGTGCCTGGGAATGAAACGTTTCTCCTCATCTCAGAAGAGAGAGACATATTTTAAATAATAGCAGTGCCAAAAAAAAAAAAGAGAAGAATAAAAAGAGAAAAGGTAATAATAGCTGGTTTTTTTGTTTGTTTGACCTGTTATATAGTAGGCCTGATTAATATGTTGTTGGTACATATATGATTTTAAGAGACTTTTGTAGTTTCTCCATGGCAATGTTTATAGTCTGTTTATAGAAAGAGATGTGAACTCCAGATTTTTTTCTAAACTCTGCTCAGCTCAGATGGTTGTTACAGCAGACAGACTTGACCTAATACCCTGTTTAAGATGTGTTTTATTTTTGCAGCCATTCCATAGTTGCAGGAAGCACTCAAGCCTTAATCTGGACCACTTGTCGGGTAGTGAAAGGAAGAAATCCAATTCAGGGAGCAATCCTCTTGAAAAACCATACATGGGTTTTAGGGAGAACTCAGCAGGCCTGCAAATGCTGTAGGCAGCTCTGAAATCCCCAGTTTAAGATGGGCCAATGAGGCTTTGTTATTGATGCCCCAAGGGAAAAGCAGTGCTCATCACAATGTGAATGCATATCAAGAATAAACTGAGATTTTGCATGGTTTGATCTGTACATCCTTTTCCTGCTTCCTTCTGCAGTTTTGGTGGAAACAAAACTGCTTAGAAGCCTGAAAATCCTGGAAACATGTTGGTTCTCAGACTCTAGCAGGTATCTCCATGGTCTTCAAACTCTGAATTCTTTTGTCCTCCTAGCTTATGCCCTTGGGCAGGAGTATGTGCCATCAGTGCAGCTGCCTATCTGCTCTGAGGGCTGTGCATAGTTAGGAGCAAGCATATGCTATTCTTGGCTATAGTTCTTTGTGAGTATTAGACATCCTGACAAAAGTCTTTGTAATATTCTTGGCTTCTGCAGTCTTCTCTTGCTGTGCCCATAGTAACTGGACTGTAAGTGTGCCTGGTACCACCAATGCCAGGCCTTCTTACATAGGATCTTGCATGGTGTATAGAGTAGTTTGGTAAGAAACTCAAAACATTCTGAACCTCAGGGCAAGCAGCATTTACTTCATCTCTCTTTAGTGTTTAAACAATCAATTTTTTCTTAGATATAGTATGGCTAAACTAGAAAGAACTTATTTCAAGTTAAGTGCACTTTAGAAACACTGCCATGAGTGCTCATTTACTTATTTTAACAAAATGCACTATTGGAAAGAAGAGGGTCTTGGAGCAGATGGAGAAAATAAGCAGTGGATTGTAACATATATGTGCAGTTTCTCTTTGAATCTTGTACCAGCCAATATAGCAATTATAACTTGTTTTTATTGTCACTAAAAATGAATGGATTTTCTGAGGTGATCAATCATTTATGTCACTTGGAAAAAATCCATAGCTATATATCCTAAAAAAATCCTATTAAAATGGTGGTCATAGTGCATATTGGCTTGTAATAGAAATAGTATTGTTCAAAAATTTTTTAAACTACACCAGTACAGACATTAATTGCTAAATACAGAAGGCCAGACACTTAGCAGATGTAAAATACTGTCATTTATTTCCATTGAACTGTTGCAATTTACACCAATTCAGAGAATCACTCTAATGGACCACTTCTGCCTTCACACTGAATGTTTCCTGAGTAAACAATTAGTTTTACTAATTTAATGGAAACTCTTTGCATGTTTTCCCACGTGCACTAACCTCAGTTGCAAGATAAGAAAAGCACACAGTGGAGATCAGAGAACATTATCCAGGCTGAAGTCAAAGGGTCACAGTAGTAGCCGCTACTTGCAAAATTCCTAACTCTCCTTGGATGGGAAATTTGGACAAAGGGACAGGAAATTACATAGTACTGATAAAAAATAATTTAAAAGAGTACGATGCTAACAAGTATAGCTTCACTTTGCAATAGCACTGCTTTTTACTGTCAGTGCTAAGAGCGGTTTCACCTCAGACTTGTCAGGTGTTGAAAAAGATGTCGATCTAATCGCCGCTAACTTGTGTTCCAGTCTCTTGTAAACCTGGCAGTGATTTCGTATTTCTGAAAGCTTCATGGAAGCCAGCCACTTTCTATAGTGCACCAAGGTTATTTTCTCTTGGATCCTGTTGCTCCATGACTTCTGCAGAAGCCATTTCATTTGACCACTCTGTGTTCAAATTTGCTTACAGAAGCACATAGCCCTGAACACAGAACACATGCATAGAAAGTAAGGCTTTTCTTCATAGCTGTCTTTGGATGATGTATAATCAATCAATGGGTTAAACAAAGGGATGGAAGAAGTAGAAATAGTTTAACTTTTAATATGTTGTTTAAGAAACCCTTAAGACATGTACACATCTTCTTACCAACCTGGGAAAAAAAATGGAAAGTTAATGAAGCAAACCACTCAGCCTAATATGATGATTATTAGCCACCCTGAAAAAAATTACATACTTGAATAAACAGGCTTCCTATTCCTTCTTCTAACAATGCTCCCCTCACCTAGACCTGAGACCAAACCCAGGGTAAGGAATCATTCATGCTAATACTGAACACCATGAAAGGTTAAACATACATGGAATTGAATCTTGTCAAACCGTTTTCTTTCCTTAGTTGCAGAACACATACCATGATGCATTCCTCAACTGTTGTTAATTTAAAGGGTTTGAGGCTGAAAAAAAGAGATTCTGCAAATGTCACACAGGTCCATGTGGGTTAACTTAGTCTGAAGTATCTGCATTTTCAGTTGGGGATTCAAAGTGATTTGGTGGAAGGCTCTCATTTGCTTTGTTCTCTCTACTATCTCTCTTTAATCTGAAAATCCAGAGTACCAAGATTTAATATTAGAATTTTGTGCCACAGATTATTAGCCATATTATGAAAAGAATTCACAACTTAGATCATAAAAAGCTGAGGAGGTTTTAGGTGTGTGTAGGTAGAAAAGAAAATAGTTTCTGTTTGGATATTGTATAATGTAAGAACACTGTCATCTCTGTCTCACTAGGAATAATGTTTAATTGTGCTAAGAAGATATCATGCAGATTTCAGACTTGCCATGTGCCACAGGAAAATATATGTATCCAGATAGTTAAGAATTTAGAAAGATTATTTTGGCTTTTGCTTTTATAATAGAAATCTCACGCCTCTACGATTATTTATCCGACTATCTAGGCTCATTGTTCTCCACTTTTAACATATAATCTTACTGTGTTTTCAGGAACCAGTGTAAATACATTTTCTTTTGGTAACACGTTTCCTCTTATTCCTTTGTCCATTTGGGAGCTACACAATTCTGAATAAACATCCCTGCAGAGAAAGAATACCCCACTGCTCAAAAAATTTTTACTTTGCTGCGTTCTGTTTTCATTTAGATGCATAGTCAAAATTCCATACTTGATCAGACTAGTGGTATAGTTAGCCCAGTATCCTGTCTTTAAGAAAAGCTAGTAACAGATGCTGCATAGGAAGGGGAAAGGAATGTTTCAGTTAGGAACCCAGGGGTAACCTGCCTGTGAGGAAACATTTCTCCCCAAGCTACTACTGTTTGCGGCTGAGTTATGCCCTGAAGTATAAAGTTTTACATCCCTTCAAAAAGTGCAGTTTTAAAAAATAGCTATCATAACTTCACAAAACTTTCTGTGAAGTATCTATTTCTTCATAGAGTCCCATTAAATTATTGCCTCCACAGTTTGTATGGTGACAATAAGTTCCATAAGCCAATTATGCTCAGTTATAAAATAGATTTCCTTTCTATCACTTTTCTGTTTGATCCCTTTCAATTTAATTAAATGGTCAAAATTTAAAGTATATTTTTTCCATCTTCAAAAAGAATTCCTTCATTGTAACTTTTCAGAAAATAGCCTCTTTAATTCTTTATTTTTCATTTAGAATAATTCTGAGTTTTTACACTGATGAGAGATTGTTTAAGCAACCATCTCACTTATCTGCTGTAAGAACAATATTTTAAAGATGCAATTTTCTGTGAAAGAAGCTAGTTCAACATGTAATTCTCTTCTGTCTTTGATGGATCATTTGCTCAAACATAATGAATTCTGCTGAATCTGATAACTTTATTTCTCATAAAGTAATCACAGTAAAATAATGAGTTACTGTATCATCATTTTTGCTTTGTTTCTCATTGCTTGCCTTTTTCACTTGAAAAAAGTCCTTGAGTTCTTGATTAGTCTTCTTGGCTTAAAGGACTTGTCTTTTGCCAGGTTGAAAGAAAAAATTTATTCAGATTCTTTACTTTTGATTCACCATTGCTCTGAAATAATGAATGGTATCCTTTCTTATAATGACCCAAAACATCAAGGGTGGCTTCCTACTCACCATGAAAAGACATGGGTCCAGCTTTTTGATTGGGATAAAAAAATTGTTAATAAAATCAGCACAGTGGTTCCAGTGGTTCAGGTACGCTAGCCTGTTAGACCTCCAACAGGAAAGTCACAGATCTTAAGAAGAAGGAGAAGAAAGGGAAGGAGAAACAGAGATTCATGGGAGAAAAAAAAGGGGGGGAAATGTGATTTCAGATGGTACCAAACAAAAGAAAAGAATGTTACCGTCAGTTCTCTCCCACCAAATTTGACTCTGCCCAGTTCAATGCTGGTATCACTGCTCAGGTCAGAGATTTATTAAAATGCAATAAAGTGACAATATTTCTGGAAACCTGGAACCATCCTGGAACTACTTGAAGGATTCTTCTTAAAGGAACTGATCCAAACCGCACAAAAATAAATTGGATCATTTGCGTTGATTTCAAGAAGCTTTCAATTATATAATAATCTAAATTGTTGAAATAAATGCTGAACTGGTTGTTAGCCAGGTATTTGAGGGGAAACTACTACTACTGTTATTAACAGATTTATCTTTAATAGAAACAAAATACCATACTGTATTCACTTACATGGCAACAATACCTTTATGTCTGATATTTTTGTACAATTAAAACCATCACGCACTTGATATTTTGGAAATATTTAAAGAGTTAAAATTCATCAAAAGTTTGAAACCTGTTGTATTAAAACTATCATCAAGGACTTGCATTTACTTCTCAACCAATACATATTAAAAGTGCATGCACTTTTAAAAATGCTATTTCACATCCTATTCTTAGTGATGACCTCTACTATCTATGCTGGACTTAGGTATTATTTTTTGGTGAAATGAGATCTCTTTAATCAGCTTTAAAAACATTGTGAACTGAAACTGCTCTTATTTAAAAGTTTAACTTTACTTTCATCAATTTATAATCACAGTTCCTCTGGTATGTTTGATTCCTGACAAACAAGGATAAAAGTCTTGTGCCCCCATTGCTAATGAGATGATAAAACAGCAGGGATCAAGTTTTTAATTACTACAGGCTATGCACTGGAGAGGTACCAATGATATTTTCTATTGCATGTCTAAGTTGTAACTTCAGGCTTATGACAGTCATGCTGTGTTCCTCTGCCTTTGATGATCACTCATCTTTGTCTCCTGAGAACATACAAAAATTTCTGAGCTTGGATCCTGGGGGGCTTGCAATTATTGCTGTAACCTGGCACAGGTTCCAGTGTGGTACCATCGCTGCTCAGTGAGGATCTGATATCGCAACGAAGAATAGGACATGCCAAACATCTATGAACTTTTCTTCTCAGACAATCTCGATTCTCAATCTAGTTGTACGCAAGCCCCTTTAATAATTATACTTTTAATTAAGCTTGAAAATCATTTAATATTGTTTCATTTTTTCCTATTGGAAACACAATCTATTACCTTCTCATACATAAAGAATGATGGCCACAGGCACACAGTAATACACATTTTTGGCACTAGGGGACTCAGGTCTTGGAAAACTGGCAATACAGGCATATTTTTGGAAACGATCTTCATTCCTACCCACATTTATAAGCTTGTTGAGCAAGTTTTGTTTCTTTGAATAAAATTCATACCGATGCAAGAGATTAAAATGCATTTTCTAGTAATAAATACTTCCATTATTAGAAAGAGAGAGCTGAAGCTGGTGATTTCACAGACCTATCCTTCCTCAGTTTTACAGATTTCCACCACACTGAACAACGTGCATATATTTGGCCATTATTCTGGTTATTCTAATGCTTCTTTTTCCTTTTGCTCCATACCACTGTCTTAGATAAAGAGTGAATATTTCCTTTGGCTCCAGTGCAAGGCAAACAAAAGAAGAGCCACCAGTTGTGCTAACATAGACAAAGCACAGATGAGACTAGAATGATAATGCTTGTAGGTTACATGGAAAGTTGCCTCTCTCAGTTTCCTCAGGATTGGATTACTCCTTAGATCACCAAAAATTTTTGGGGAGGAAAAAGTGAGAGGAAAAAAAATGAAATTATCTTCTCACTGAGCTTCCATGAGTTTTTTTCTCTGAATACAAGTTTTATTTCCTCATGAAAGAGTTTCTGAAATCTGAACATGAACCCACCAGATTCTTCAAATCAAGAAGAGGTTGTCTCCATACAGGTCATGCACCCACAAATATTTACTCTAAACCCATTGCTGCATTTTTCTGGCCACAGCTGCACAGCTCTACCACTGTTCCATGGAATCCTACAGATATAATTTCCTTTAAATTCCTTTATGCTGAGGGAGCCCTCTGTGAGAAAATTATTTCATCCCTGTTTTGTGTTGCCTTTCCTGTTTAATCTCCACTTGATGTGAGAGATGATAGGTATGTCTTGGTGGCCTTTTTTTCATGCCAAATGGAGATGCTAGTCCTTTCCTCATTTCCTTCAGTTTATACTTTCTCTCTGCATCTATGCCTTAATCCAGGAAGGAACTTTCCATCTGGAAAAGACAACAGAAACAGAGACATCTCTAGCATGAAGTGAAGCCAGCAAGGGGGAATTCTGGATTCAGAAGCAGAAGCTCCTCTTTGACTGCTGAAATAGAAAAAAAAAAAAAAAAAAAGTACTTTGTCTAAGCTTGAAGATTACAGAAGCATCATTTGTGTATGGGAAAAATACCAAAGGAGGTGCCTATTTTGCAGAGATATTGCAAAATACCATATGAAAGCAAATTTTAATATATTCATTTTAGCAAGAATTGTGATCTGACTTGGATTCTCCAGGGACTGCATGTCAGACAAATGCTACAGAAATCAAGAGCCCAGATGACCCACTTCTCTCTAGCTTGAAGATAAAACCCCACTGCTTTGGTAGTCTCATACAAACTGGCTGTAAATAATCATTCTTAAGAAAAACAAACTTAAGAAAAACTTTAACTTCAAAAAGTACTTCACAAATTTGAAAACTTCTGTTAAATAACCAACCATGATTTATGCACTGGGCTGTAGAATTCAATTACATTTTGAAAGCAGATCATGAAGGAGAATTCATACTTGCTTTCTTTTACAACTGATATGACAGATCAAAAATGTTAATGCTACAAATACTCTACTGACTAGAAACGAAATATAGCTTAAATGTGCTGATTTATTTTACAAATGTAGGACATCCAAGAAACAGACTATTGCTCTGTAGAGGCAATCAATGGCACTTAAGAACTACACAGCTTATATCAACTTAAAACAATGCATAAACAAAATCAAGAGACTTGAAATGAAATTGACTATAAAATGTGTATAATCTAAACTGCAGAAATCACTCCAATTTAATGAACTATTGTCTAAAAAGAAAATGTAAAGTGTTTAAAAGATTTAGCAAAATGTGTGCATCAATCCAATAAATCATCATGGGTATCAATTATATCTTGAAAACAGTGTACAGCTCTTATAACATCAAGGACTGGTTTTAATTACAGCTGCAGTGTAACTAACATTTTCTTAATTTTAATGAGTGTTGTTCTATTATAGGATTAACTTGTGCTGAAGCTGAAGAAGCCAAAGGAATTTTGACTTAAAAGTATTCCAAAGACGTTTGAGAGGTGCGGGGAACAGCAGATTGTTTTGAAGTATGTTGTATTTTGGCCCAAAGGCCATTTGACTTTCTCACTCAATGAGACGTCTCATGGGAATATGGCAAAAAAGATTTGGCCTTTCTTATAGAATTGTAAAACGTCCATATTACAACAGGCTACAAGTGTAACACTAGCAAATTCCTGTCTATATAAGAGAAATTTGCATAAGTAAAATGAGCATGTATCATTATAATTGTTAATACAGAGATACATCAGTAACACCAACTAAGTCTTTTAATCACACAGAATCACAGAATCTTCATGGTTGGAAGGGACCTTTGAGATCACTGAGTCCAACCATATTCAAACACACACACACAAAAAAAGTTTGTCTTTAGTTGTAAATCATGCTTGATTGACATACTGAATCTATATTGAGTATGCACCATTGTAATAGCAGGGATATAGCAACAAAATTTCATCGGCTTGGCAAGGTATTAAATGAAATACTGTATACAGGTCCAAGAATCACTTGGAAAACTCCTGAATCAAAAAGAAAACCAAAAAACTGTGAGTTTAACGCATTTCTCATAGCGATAGGATGACGAGTAACGGTGTTAAACTGAAGGAGGGGAGATTTAGATTAGATATTAGGAAGAAATGCTTCACTGTGAGGGTGGTGAGACACTGGCCCAGGCTGCCCAGAGAAGCTGTGGCTGCCCCATCCCTGGAGGGGTTCAAGGCCAGGTTGGACCAGGGCCTTGAGCAAGCTGGTCTGGTGGGAGGTGCCCCTGCCCACAGCAGGGAGGTTGGAACCAGATGATCTTTAAGGTCCCTTCCAACCAAAGGTTGGAAAACCATTCTATGGTTCTATGATCATCAGCATTTCAAAGCATTCTATGATTTTATTATAAAAGAACGATAGAACTTAGTTTACTACAGACCAGGGTAGAGAACCAGTGGTTTAAGAGGTGACAACAGTACATTTGTTGGGCACTCTAATTTTTGTCCCAATCTACTGGTAGTGAATGTGGTCTAATGTGGGACATAAAGAAGGCTGACTTGATGATCCACAAACAATTTATGGGAAACTGGTTTTGTGCAAGTATGTGAAGTGTTAATACAGAGATTAGAAGTTATCATTCAGCCTTGAAAGTGGGCTCTGGAACACAGGATCAGAAGGAACATTATATTTCTGTTACACTTAAACTATGGCACTGTTAAATTTAAAGTAAGAATTCCAAACCAAGATATTCATGATTACAGAAATGTGAACACAGATCTTGAGGCTACTGCCACTCCTCAAGCCAGGGATTTCTGTAGGTTGAGGACAGAAGCATTTGCATTTGACATCTCATTTTTCAGCAAATTTCTTTCCTCTGACTTTTTCATTAAATGAGCTGTAGCGTGTATCAAGAACATTATTTTGCTTATACAAAAGGAAAACTAGATAATAGGTGCTTTTTATGTCAAAAGGTTGTATTGCTTTTCTCCTACTGCTGGGTGGCCATAATATTTAAGTCATAAATGGGCAAATGTCAAAGCAGGTCTCCTGCTGTGCCTGACTCCCTCTAATAATTAGGTGCTGTTTTATTGTTCTGTGGCTTAGTTGTGAGTACAGCTGTCAGCTGACATAACTGGTAATGGAAGGACCACATTCCTTATAGCTAGACAACTCCCTTCAAAATTCATGGCATATTTACAGCCATCAGATTTGCCGTGTCAGGTTCCAGGCTACAGCTGTGCACAGTAAAATAATGTCTGACCCTACATGACTGCACTGCTACATGTGTGTGTTTAACATCAAAAATTTATATTCATACAAAATAAGGAGGTTCAGACCTTCCAGCCAGCTATGAGTGTGCCTTGAATTGTTTCAGAAGACCCGAAGAGCTTCGCTCTCTCCCTTCCCTGGAATCACCCCACTGTGTTACACCGCTCCTCTGGCCCCACTCCTTTCCCTCCCACACAAGCCCAGAGACCACAAGGCAAAGAGAAAGAAGCCCTGTGGAAAGAGGAGCTCCGTGGTCCACAGACACCACAGTAGATGTCTGGAGCAGTAAACCACTAATCTAATTTACCATCTTGCTAAAAGGCAAGTAAAAAAAAAAAAAAAAGCCAGCTGCAAAAGTTGTTGGGAGTATATCCATATGGAGATGGAGGGCTCCAATTTGTATGTACCCAAGGAAAAATACAGCTGTTTAAGCCTTGCCTGTCTTGCTACTCTTTGAAAGATATTTTACTGTCCTACCATCCTTTTTCAGACTTTATTCTCTGTAGACTCCTGCGATACTTGGGACGGCAAAAACTCTGTTGTGTTTGATAACCAATGAAGGAGGACCTTCCCATCCGGGCATACCTCTTCTTTGAAGGCTCCAAGCAGCAATGCCAGTCCAGTGCCTGCTAGAAAAGGTTGCTGTGCCAAAGTTATTTGCTGGGTGAAGGGAGCTGGTGGGAACGAGGACTTATTGACAGTGGTAATTGTTGTGTGGGCTTCACCAGGAGCTGCCCAGCTCAAGGTGACTCTTCACAAGGTATCCTGCAGGGACACAGATCTGTTTTGCCTCCTCTGGCAAGCAGGCATGGGGTAGCACACAGGGATGATCATTCTAGACATCTCATGTAGCCTGAGCCAATGTGGATAGCAAGAAGGAGAAAGCATAGCTGCAGGACCTGCTGTTCCCTCGGACACCATGGGGAGATTTGCTCCACGCTGTGAAAGCCCTGGCTGGGATGTGGTAAGGGTGGGTTCTCAGGAATAGCCCTCTTCAAGAGCTATTCTTGCATAGGAAAAAGTTAACAACTTCTTGCTGCTCCAGCCAAAAAGGTACACAAATTTAATGCTGCAGGATTATTAGCTCTTTGTATACTTAACAAAACATGTCAGTAATGGGCTGTACAAAAACTTCCCTGTGGCAGCTGTCAGACTTGTTACAAGCTGTAGTTGAGCAACCAGTCAGGAGGTGGTTTTCTTGGGGAGAGGATTGTTATGAGGATTGTTGTGTTACCTTATTCCACAAAGTCAAATTAGCTCCTTGCTATTCCATATTCTAGCAATAACTTCCTACTGAAAGCTCATCCTCCTTCATCAGGGATTTAGGAAAACAAGGCAAAACCAGCTTATTCAAAGCTTCTTCAGGAAGAACATTCAGAAAACACTGGATCTTTAACATCTCAGTTCCTAGCCTTTAATCAAATAAATTTTCTCTGGTCTCAGTGGCACCTTGTTTTCTGGGCCATATTGACAGAAAAGAGCAGAATTTTGGATAGAGAATTTATGTGCCACAGTATGCTACTGGACACAGAAATTATAGGATAAAGTTTAGTGAGAAGAAAGACAACCAATAATATATCAGTAAATATTAGAGGTTTACTAGCAGTCACGTACTGAAGTGGTGAGGATGTTAATTCACTTTAGTGGTTATTTGAACAGGAAAAAGCCAGGGTGAAAAAAAAAGGAAAAATAGAGCAAGCAGCGCTAAGATATTTTTCTGCTTTCTAAACACTGGCTAATCATTCACCCGACTTTTTGCTAGATAAGAAAGTTCTAGTGGCTATTTGTGAGATAGATATTTAATGCAGTGAGACTTTTTTAAAAATATTTTTGCCCAGGAGACATATGTGTAACCATACGATTTTTTCCCCCTGCTATGTTAAAAATGCATTTATATTTTTTCAAGCACACCCCGATTAAAGAGGGCACATCTGTTTTAAGTCCTTCTTTATGAAAATTACTGAGCTTCCTCTGAAAGCTTATCTTTTAATTTCAAAATTCTTTGTAGCAATAACTTAGATAATAACCAACCATATTTCTGTCTTCTTTGGAAAAAAAAAAGAGAGAGAGAGAGAGAAAGAAAGAAAGAACCATTTTGAGCTTTGAACTCCCCCTCCCTCCCTTCTTTGGGTCTCCTTTGAAAAGGCCCCCCTCATTTGCGTTTAAAATGGATGTTTCATACTGGTTGATTAGTGTTAGTATGGGATACCAGCCGCTCTGAGCCCAAGGCTCAGCTTGAGATCTGCGGATTATTCATCAACTTCCCCGGCAGGGGGGACCGTTTCTCACTTTCACTGCACAGCAGCAAAGTGTTCAGCTTTGCTTTTTAAGATTTTTTTTCCACTTTTCACAAAGTTTTTTTTTTTTCTCTTCTTCCCCATGAAGGGGTTACTTGAGTGTACATAACACCAGATCACTTTCAATACCAAACCTCCCCCGCCCCAACCAGCTTTCTTGGTCTGAATAGCACATAATGGATTGGGATGTATTTACCATATGTCTGTCTGGTTACAACCATTGTTTAAGGCAAAGATAATTTAAATACGTAAATGAAGACTTGGAGTGGTACTTGATTTTATCACTATATTAAGGCCATACTATAGCATCTCTTTTTTTTTTTTCTTTTTTCCTTTGCTCTGACTGACGTCTTGTTTATCATATATTGTTAGAAAAGATGTAGAGGACATATGTTAGGATGTGTCTATATTAACAATATTTCAGTAACGGTTATCGCTGCTGCTGTCAGCATTTTGAGTATCAAGTCTAATCCAGCTCTGAACAGGCTTTTACAAAATTGTTATTTGACATTAGCTACCTGTGTATGTTTGATTGTTATTATTAATCATACCTACCAAGATAATGATTCAGAACCAATGAAAAGGAGTTCTTCTTGTGCAGAACAAAAATAAATAGCAGGGAATGTTGTGTGCCTGAAATCTACCCATTTGTGTGTCATCTGATCTCACAAAGGATGAGTCCCCTACAAACCTAAGGTCTCTCAGTCTTGTAAGCCATTATGGATACAGGAATACAATTGCAACATGAAGAGCTTTTCCAGGCATTTGTGAGCATATATATTTTCCTTTCTCCTTTGTCTCCAGCTGCCTAAAGGCATTCATCCTTCTTTGAACATAGTGACTATACACAAAATTATAATGTCTACAGAAAGGCAGAATTACTTTCTTTTAGCTTTAGCCATCTGAACCAGGCATGAACCTTGACAATTAATTTAAAAGAATCTATTGTGGATGGAAAGAAACCAGCAGCTGCAGAATGTGACCATCCTATCCATACTTATGATGGGACAGAATATCCTCTAGATATAGCATATAATATGCCCACTGACTAAGTCCACATAACTAGTTCAGATCAAACTCCTAACTTTTAGAGAGCAGAGATTGGGTGAGATTATTCACACTTACTAAAATGCAGGATGACTGGATGTAAAGCTCACAATCATTAATTCTTCTTCTTAAAATTAACTGCTACCATGAGCGAATTTTCTCTTTTGTTTACTACTCTGAAAAGTCTGAAAAAAATTATCTTTCCTCGTACCTTTAGTAAACTATATTTCTCCTTTGGGACATCTTTAATCTGCTTACAAGAAGGACAGTAGGAATAAGAGACACAGCACTATGCAGACTTCAAAAAAAAAAAACTTCTTTACACCCACATGGGCACGCATGGTTGCCTCTTCTAATGGCACATTTTCTCCCTTCACTACCTTATTTTTTGGTTTTGAACCTATACCTCCTGGCTGAGCCCTCCCACCAGGAAAGCAGTACACATAACAGTCAGACGTGTTATTTTAAAATACAAATGGCCACAACCGCTGCCCCATTGTGCCAGGCTCAGGGCTATTGATAGGTATCTGACATGCTCCTCTGGGAACTGTACTTTGGTACTCCCTCTAGGTCCTGTTCCAGGAGGGCTCAGGCAGGAGTTGTACCCAGCTGCTCAACCACAGCTGTACCAGCTGTTCTGTCCAGCAGACAGAACTGTGAGGATCTGGAAATGACATGGTCAAAGAATGATTTTAGGCCTATCTAGGGTTAGGTATATGCTAAAGAAATTATGCAGACTGAAGTTGAGGATCTAGGTGTCTTAATCTTTCTAAAACTTGTTTGAGGGACATGAATCTGCCTTTTGACAGACCTTAATGCTTACTTACTCTTCTCAATTTTGTGTCTGCTGCAGCCATGACCACAGCACACCTGAGTGCTGTCTGGAATTGCCGCATGTGAATTCTGTCTTTTTTTCCAGGAGGAATCCATGTAATAACTACAAAATTTAAATACATACATATATACATACACATATATGCATATGTATGGGGACCATACATATGCATATGCACAGTAACCAAGATGTTTGACTCCTGGAGCCAAGAGATGGGTGTTTTCATCACAGACATCAAAAGAAATACATGAAGGAGGTGGGGATGACAATGAAGCTGATAAGTCAAAGGATATTGCATAAGATGTTGCAAGAGATGGAAAGACATTTTACATACCGTGCTGCATTGCAAATGATGGAGTCCATATGAAATGCTCTGGAGAGAACTTGGAGAATATACTTAGAGTATATATTTGGAGAGAATATACTCGGAGAATATATTTGTCTAGATTTCTTAGGGCCACTTCAACAGGATAGTGTAAATTGGAACAGCTGCACTGACTTGAATTGATTTGGGCAAATAAATTGCAACAAAAGAAACACCAAAAGAAAACCTAATGAGCCCTCACTCAATTTATTCAGTTGTATCTAGAGGCATGGTGATACTTCAGAAGTATTGCTTACAAAGCACTAGTGATAGTGGCAAAGCCATTTGTACTAGACGAATTTAACACGTATCTGCTCAATTCAAGTCAGTGAAGCCAGCTACGTAAGTACATCATCTGCTTGATAAGATAAATATATTATAATATAAAATATATTTGGTAGTACATCTATATTTGATACAAGCAAGAGCAACGCAGTGGGTAGCACCATGGATCAGAATTCATTCCAGAACAGATTTTAAATACAATGGAGTTAGTACATCTTCATATTATTGCTACTGGTATCTTTACTACCATACTGACCACCATGCTTTATCACCAAAGTCCACATGGAAATCCATTCAAAAGGATAATTTTTAACATGGGTCATCAGGCTATGATTTGCCGTTTTAAAAGTTAACCAAAACAGAATTTTATAAAGCCATTGCCTGCAAATATTCCAAGGGAAGTGAGTGAAATGGTGGCAGATGCTTTGCACGTAGGCAGATACAAACTTTGTTTACCATAACATAAAATGTGTGAAAATGATTTAAATTCAATTGCAAAATTAGTTATTGGGGGTTTTAAATTGTAAAGTACCATTTGGGCTTTAGAGAATCATCAAAATAAAGAAAATAACTCAGGTATTTATTGTTTTGCTTCAATTTACATTGGTGCTATAAATAGCTGACAAGAAATGATGACAAATAAGCTATTGTAACCCTTTGGGAGTTTATTAGGTCATTTGTGAGAGCGTTGAATAGAGTCATTTGTTGCCCTCAGGTGTTTGAGAGTCTCTTTACCCTTGGGAAAGGAATTTAACAAAGGAGTGTATTTCAAAGAAGGCACTCTCTGTTTTCCACCCTTTTTCTGAAGTGTTTTCAAACACACTCCAAGCTAAAAATTCTCAGAAGTGAGAAAAGGAGGTATATATCAGACGACCCCTGAAGCAGCTGACAATCCCAGGGAGCAGAAGATAGGGTCAGATTCTAGATGCTTGAATCCCAAATACATTTTCACCATAGGAGGCCCTGATTTATTTTTGCCCCACCCACTGGGTGCAAACTTTGAAATGCACAATACAAAAGCATTGGACTAATGCCCTACTTGCATTTTTTTATTTGCCTGAAATGTGACATGTCTTATTTTTTGTCTGCTTCCAAAAACACTGGGCAGGTCCTTTGTTACGAAAAGACATTGCATCTGCCTTAATCTTATAGATCTTCTTAATTAAATAAGGGATTAGCATTTGTTTAGGCTATAAAGAAACAGATTGTCAGGCAATATCAATACAGCCATCCTAACAACTCTGCTAAACAGGTTCAAAGGAAAACACAACTACAGTTCCAATTACCTAAGTAGCAACTAGGTAGTTACCTTGTCCAAAAGCAATGGTTCATATTATCCCTCCAGTGGAAAGAAGAGTGAAAAGGAAGCCAAGGGGAAAGAAAAAATGGCTGGTTTTTTTTTTTTTAATTATTATTATTTATTTACTTCCCTGAGCAGTAGCAATGAAATGGAGCTCATGATTCTATCTAAAATGCAGGCAGTAAGCAAATTTAGCATCTTGTATTTAGTTCAGGAGGTGCTATCAAGTGAACTCACTAGCTCATTATTTCTGCTTAATTAAGATACTTAGAGATGAAAATTTGTGGAAATTAAAAGGTTAGTAGTGACAATGATGAAATAACAACACAATCTAACCGAGCAGAGCAAATTTGCAGTGTGGAAGTCCTGAATATAACAATAGCAGGTGATAGAGACCTGGTAATAAACAAGATTGTTGTTTTATTTTTCCTTGAAGGCTACTGCTGACAGGTTCAAGGCACGATTGATCATCTTTGTTTCAGGAAAAGCATCCTTCCTGTACAAATTTTGCTTAAAATAACTTTTATTTGTACTGTCTATCAGATAAGTGAGTCAGACAGAAAGAAGGAGACCACAGTGCAAAAACATGATTTAGATTAGGGGTCACAAGAAGAGTAGTTAAGGTTAGTGTCACAGGTATCTTTGGCTGAAATAGAGTAAATGCACTCATGAGATTAATTGTTTGGGCCAGGAATATGTAAAATGGTATAAAGTAGAATTCAGTATGAATTTTTCCTCATTAATCATAAAGGATAAATCCTAAGAATTAGTTTTGTAGTTAATTTCAAATTAATGCTGACCAATCTAGCATCACTGATCCACCCTTCACTCTCCATTTGCCACTAGCAGTATAGAAAAACTACAAATGGCTCAGAGATTTTTATATTTTGGTATTAGGACTAATTTGTATTTCTTGCTCTGTATAACCTATTTGTCTGTATGTCCTATTTGTCTCTAAAAAACCATAAAGCTAGATTTGGTGGGAACCATTAAAAACTCCTGAACTTTAGACAAATGTTATGTCCTTCTAAAAAACTCACCTCTTTAAAAATGTACTTAACGGCTTCTAAGGGCAGGAAGCTTGTGCTTTTTATCTTACTGGGAGGCTGGAAGATTTCACTGTGTTTTTATAGCGCCTGCCAGTCTCCTTTCCATTGCATGGTGTCAGGCAGGAGTTAACTGTATATTTGAGAATGAGAAAACCAGAACAAAGCAATGTGAAAGAGAACCTGTTTTCAAAACATCTTTCTGTCTTCTGGATGGGGTTTTGTTTCCCTTGACAGAAGTCTGAGTGCAGTGGGCATTTCTGACCTACATTTTTGGGAGCTGACTCTTGCCTGTCTGTGTGTACACAGCACATAGCCAAACGCTGTCTGTCTTCTCACTGAGTGCTGGCCAGCAGGGATTTGTCCATTCCCAACACCCTTCAGAGCTGGATAGAGTTTCCCAGACTGTCTCAGAGATGCTCCTTCAAATTTGGTTGCTCTGTAATTCTTCTGTCACTGAAAAGACCCACTTCTAGCAGTTTATAGCTACAAGAGAAACTACCAAAGCATTACAAACTTCACACCTGAATTTAGCAACTATGACTTGGATAGAAAAAGGTGCCTTGCTACTGGCCAGAGTTCCACTGAGTCCCAAATAGACAGCACATTGAGACAGCCTGATATCTACATGATGGACTCGATGCCCTTTGTCCCCTTCTTCATGTTTATAGATGCATGGAGGCTCAATTCAGCAAGGAAAGCTCTGCAGAATAACTGTAGTTTCCTCACTACATTGTCCATTAGCACATGCCATGGAGGAGACTACAGTCCTGTTCTCTACAACTCTCAAAAATTATTTCCTGGCCTTATTCAAGGCTTCAAGAGTATACTGTCATCCACTGAGACTCCACTTGAACCCTCTCTAGAGCGAATGTCCTCCAGCTCTAGTCTTCAAATAGTGGTGTCCATCCTTTGTGATAAGTCATGTAGATTGTTCAAAGGCAGAGCTGTTGCTTATGGCCTGTCTTCTCTCTTGCTTTCTCATTTCTTGACTGGACTCATTGCATATCCAGTTCTCAGGTAATTCAGGCAAATAAGCCACTGTGTGCTTGAAAGATGCCCCAGATGAAGAATGGCTAAGATTAGGCTGCCCCTATGGGAATAATTAATGTGGCCCACGTATCTTTTGCTTAGGCTGAATTTGAGAGCACACAGAAATTGTCTGTAGGTGACTGTGACTGCTGCTTATCCCTGGCTGCCCTTCATGCCTGGCTACTATCTCTCTAACGGGCATTTCAGTATCTTAACTATCTTGTCATGGATGCAATCCACAGGATGCACCCATCTGTCTTGTTTTCTCCTGAGCTGTCTCTTTGGTACAAAGAACCTGTTCTGTTTTGTTAAGACAGTTTTCTGCTGGGAAAGTACAAAAGAGTAACTTGGTGTGCCTGAGGAAATCTACTAACAAAAAGTTTGGTGCATATGAAATTAGGAACCTTCAAGAATAGGCAGCATCTAAGCAGGAGATTCCAGTATCAGTCTGGTATTCAAGTTCTCTATTGTACACTATAAGCACACTGAGTCAGGTTCTCCATGTACCTCAATGGAAAGTTTGTCATGTAAGTGGTTTAGGTAATTAAAATTCATGTGTTTATTCTGGAGTGCTTAGAATAAATAGGAGCTCTGCAGAACTGTCCCACTAACCTGCTATTAGTTACCAAAATGACCCAACTGTTAAGGTAGGGAAATTCAAAATCAGTCACTCGTATTATCTACAGCAAAATTAGTTCAGTTGTGAGAGTTGATTCCCATCAGAGTCCAGATAGTAAGTCCTGCTAGTTCCACTGCTACTGACATCTGTGTCATTAATTCAAGCGCACAAATGAAAGACTGAGCGAATATGAAAACCAAAGCAGTGATACAGCAAGCAGTAAGAAACATATCCAGGTCCTGAACTGAAATGCATCCTTGCTATCTGTGGTTACATCTTACTTTGGAAGCACCTTAAAAAAAGCCATTACAATTCTTTCTCCTTCTCCCAATCACCACTGCCTTCCCAACGCAACCACTACCAAGGAAATGGATGCCATTCCTGCAGAGGGCTCAGCACACCACTGCAGCCTCTGTTAACACAGGTTCTGCCCCGTGCTCCCAGTTCCTTAACAGCTCTGCCTTAGCAGATTGCCTCGCTCGGGTGCCCTGAGAGGAGGGTCTAGGCTGAACCATTTCACAGTGAAACAATCACTCATTTTTCTTTCACATGCAATCTTTCCTTCCCTTTATTATGTAGTGCTCATTTTTAATTCGTTTTACATGTAAGAGAAATATCTGTCCGTAGTGACAAATGTGCTTCCTTGAAATATGTAGCAGTAGAGATGGAGCCCTATTAATTTTACCTTACTGTATTATATATCAGATCATTGTGGTTGATTAATTCTAAATGAGAGATACTAAAATAAGATTTAAGGAAAAGGTTTGAAATTGAGATTAAGCCTTCATTATTTTGCTGTTCAATAATTTAAAATGACAGCCTTAAATATGGAGCAATGCATTTAATTTCCAAGGTACTTACTAAACTGCATCTGGAGTGAAGTTAGGTCCTAAGACAGCACTGAAATATTCATGTTGTCATAGAGAGGGTGCAATACAAGATGAAAAAAGTTATTTCAGGTCTTGACAATCAAATATAGGAGGAAACGATATTAAACTCTTATTAATACCTTTGACATAATCTAGCAAAGTTTCTGAAAACTACAAATCCTTGAAGAAAGTCTACAACTTGGCCAAAGTCTACAACTGCTGGCCAGGACCTTCAAGCATCCATCTATATGGAATCTCACAGAATTGAGGGTGGGTGAACAGAGGCTGAAATGTCCATCCATGTCTTGATGTCACTGCAACACCGAGTTCACAAGCACCCTAACTGAAGCCTTCAGAGGCAGCTTGTGACAGATTCACTGAATCTGTGAAAACAGGTATGTGTCTTTGCTTATGTAGACTGTGGATAATATTAATTTTGCTGACACTTCCTATTTGTGCAACCACTATATAAAGTACACCTTATACCTGCTATATGAAATACCCAGGAAAACCAAGTTTTCAAGAGTGCAGTGGTCAGTCTTAAGAATTATATTTTATCTGGATCACTTGCATGAATGAAGCAGTAGAACATAAATGAATGCTGCCACATGTGAAAAGAAATACATGTTTAAATGTGACGCCCTTAAAAAAGGTCAGGAAGCACCAAATCTCTGTATTTTATTTTCCTTGTTAATACAATAAAGGCAGTTGCCTTCATGCAATAAAATCTTCATATTAAATGAAATGCTATGGAAACAGAATGCAGGGTGTGTGGTTTGGTTGATGCAGCTGCCCAGGTGCTGAAGACGTGTAGAAACGTGTCTGATACTTAGTTGTGCTCTTCCATTCCTTTCAGCCCTGCAAACCAGACTCTTTTTGTAGAGAGCCAGGAGAAAAGTGCTTGTTCTAATACCTTACTACTATACTGGGGAATTTACCCTGCACTTTTGTAACTCAGGGTATCACTTCTGGACTTGGGTTCTTGATTCTCATGAGAGTATATTTGCCAGATAATCAACAACTTGACCCGCCTTTCAGAACAAAGTGTTGGAGTAGCAGATTTAAATCGTTAATTTACTTGCTTAGACAGTCCCCTGGATTGTGACTGTGGGTCTCAAACTGCCCACAAAGGAGCAGCTGGTGAGGACGGAGCAACCTCCGTCTCTGTCTCAGTGACACCAGGATCCAAATTCATGTGGCCGTGCGTCAATGCTGTGCTACAACTCCACTCATTCTCATGCACAGCGCTGACAGAGGCTTCTGTGAAAACATTTCAAAAATGATTTTGCAACTTAAGAAAACATACTTCAGCAATTACCATTTCCTTTACCATGAAACCAAATTCACTGTACATTACAGCTTTAAAGCTGAGATCTAAGGTTCAGATCGACTCTTTAATCCTGACTGTGGCTTCGGGTACTTCCTGATATTTATGAGAAATGCTCCAGGCCTGCAGCTGGGCTTTGAACAAAAAAATAATGAACTTCGTTGACTGTGAAGTAAGTTCTACACTATTTTAAAGAAAGTTAAGCTGTGACATTTTTTTAATCCAACACTAAATCACATAACCCAAATTCTCTGCATAATTCAAGAATGTTCAGAGCAATAAAAAGACAATTAGATCAAACTGGGCTGCTAAATGAGCTGAAATCAACCTAGCTAAACTTGAGAACTCTTGCTAGACTCTCTTGAAATATATCCCGTTGCTTTTTGGAATAATACAATATTTTACTGTATAGTACCTGAATCAAAAGACTGGTTTAGTTCTATACTCCATACACTAATTTTCCATCTTTTCTTATTACTTTAAAAATATAGATAATAAAGGATATGATCACATCTTACAGAATTTCATACTTATTTATACAAGGCGCTTTACAAATCTAATTATAGTATTAACTTCTGGTGGCCTTGTGCCTATCTAATTAATGTGACCTCTCCTTTTAACGTGGCTATTTATTGAGAATTTATATCAAATTACTTCTTGCTCACTTTGCTCAGGATTTGGATACAAATTAAATGTCAGCCAGGACTGATGTGAATTTGCAAGGGGCAAAAATTATCAGAAAATAGAGCTGAGTTGATACAGCACAGAACATTTTGGTAGGGATATGATGGTTTGTAAATAAGAGGCCATCTTCTCTTCAGGAAAGGAGGGCTCAGGGCACAGTCTGGCAAAACAGGGCTTGGAATGAGCAGCGATGATAACTGCAGTGATTAGATACCCTGGTAAACAGGGAACACATGAAACGGAAAAACAGTTCGCTTCTGTTGAAGCAAAACACATTGTTGTCAAGGGGAACAGGAGAGAGTCCTACACTGGTTTCAAGAATAGAGCGAGTGATGTTTTAAGAGAAGAGTTGCAAAGAATAAGGGCTCAGACAAAAGAAGTAAGGGTCTGAAGGAAACACAAAACTAGGGATGAAAAAAATAGACGAGAACAGCAGCAGAAATACAAAGCTGAAAAATATGTTCTCCTTCTTCCTGAGAGAAAATGCTTGCATTTTATTTGTTATGCTGTGAGTTGGGTATTATCTCCTTAGTAGCAATTTTTTCCATAACATGCCTTTTGCTTTCTGTCTTGGTATGTAAATACTAGTTTCCCTGCCCCCCATACTCTACCCAAGGTAGTAAGTAAAGCAGGCTGCACTGTGTAGGGAAATCAGTTCCTCCATCCCAAGCATATTTACAGTAAATTAAATGTGACATTACAAACTTGCATTGGGAAGCAAGACTGTTAACTCAGGAGATATTACTTCGGATAGTAAGTCAGTCTTTAAAACCTCGCCTCTCTCACTTTAGAGAAAGACTAATTAAGTATGTAAAAACATTGTGGTCCAGAGTCGTGAATACATAATACCTACCAGAGGAACTTGAATTTTAAAGTTTATTTTTGAGCAATTCCCCTTTGAATTTTTTTTAACAAATATTTAATAAGATTCAGGAGCAACATGTTGGGCTTGTAAAAATCTAGCCACACGTATGAGTTTCTGAGTTCTGTTGTGAAGTGTTATTTTTTCTTGTTTCAATACAGCAGACAATACCTTTTATTCTCGTATTTTGAGGTATTGCCTTTTCTGGCGCTAGAACTGAAAGAGCTATTGATGCCTGGACTTGGTGTTACAAGACAACCATGAAGGTAAGAGTTCAACTTCCATTGCTAGGAGTTTGCAATACACTTAAACATTACACTAAAGGTACTGAAACGAGCATTTTCTTCACTGTGTGTGTTGGAATCGCTTATTTATTTACCATTCAGAATCCCAAAGTGCTGCTAACTACACAAGTTAACAGCTGTCTGCCTGTACAGTTCCTGGCTCCTACCTCCTCAGGCATCTTTTTCCTGTTTATACTTGTACATCAAATGGGCCTTTGGAAAAATCCCTGATTTTCTTTTGTTCTGTTTTCTTTGTTCTGTTTCCATGTGGTCTTTTCCCCTTTGGAGATGACATGGATGGGAAATGGCTTATTGTAGCAACAGGGGACAGAAGGCAAACCCAGTTGCCTCATGGGTAAAATAAACATCAAAGCAAAGTGCAAGTCAAGTAGCTGTGAAAAAATAATTTCATTTGTGATATTTTGATGTGTTGAAGTTCAGCATTGGTGGGTTTTTAGGCAACACAGGAAAAATAAAATGCAAACAGTTATCATTTTCAAAACCTTGTTTTTCTGGGTGTTTCTGAGAAACCAGTCAGGATTAAGGACACAAGGCACCTGTTGCCACTGGTGCATTGCCATTTCCACATTCCCTCCAACTCTGAGAATTCATGAAGCCTACAGCAAGAGTAGCTTTAACTGGGCTTGAATTGCTAAAAAAAAAAAAAGCAAAAAAAAAAAAAAAGCAGTCTGAAAGACTGTGAAATCCAAATTAGATCCTATCTTTCATTAAGTACTAATTAACTGTCTGACAGCCCACGTACAAAAATGAGAGTACTTGTTGTTGATGTTTATTTTCACTTTATAAGGAATTGCTGTAGGTAGCCAGCCTGATTAAGAACATTTAACAACTCCCATCCAGAGATAATTAAATTCCACAGTGAAATGTTAGGAATTTGGCATAAAAAAATAAACATTAAGTATAGCTGATATTTTAAATGAACAAACAAACATAACTGTTTCCAACACACACATGCTGCTTTCTCATGATTTACATAACGTGAATGACTTTGACAATATCTTCATATTCTGTTTATCTTTAAATATTGCTGAGCCAAAAAAAATCTGCATATTGTATTTCTGCAGCTTTAACCCTCTGACCCACTGGAGAGTTCTGGAGGCTACAGAGCAATAGAAGTTCCCGCTGTGGGTGAAGAGCCCATGGTGAGCAGTGACCAGTGCTCTTAAAAGCACCGAACATGCCCCATCTAAGTGTAAGTATCGAGTTTGTTAAAATATTTATCCAGATTTCTATGTGAATAATAAAAATCACATGCTAAAAGTACTTCAGCTATTTTTCAGCAGCAATATCCATACTTTTACAGTCCCAAAGCTCTTTTTAACTTGTAAAAGAGAATCCGGCTTCCTACGTGGGTTTGCTCTGCTGATGTCAATGAGAAGCATAAAAAAACTTGGCTTTAGGGACAAACTGACAACCTAAATCAAACAAAAAGAGATGTTTGTATTTTTTATGATGTTAATGATGAATGTTAACACCAGCACCCATTTCTACCTGGAGTAACAGAGAATGAGGAAAAGGAACTTTGTCCTCCAGTCACTGCAGGTACCTGAGAAATTGTAAAATGCCCTCCTGGGATCAGACTGGGCTTTTAAGTTTTTAGTTAGATAATGTTATCTCTTGTCCCTTAAAGTCATTATCTCCAGATGGATGACAGCCATCTAATGTTTAAGGAAAAGCTTAAAAACTACAGGAAAACTTAAAAACACCAGAAAATGTGCCCTTCCCGGGAAGCACGGAAGAGCTCGAGATCGGCGTTAATTCCTATTTCAGGCCGGCTGCTCCCAAGTCACAACATTTGCTAGTTCTGCTGTGAAGTGTCTCAAAACGCTGCTGAGAAACGCGGCCCTTCACTGAAACAACTTCAGACCCTCATTCCTTGTTTTATTGCTCCACCTGCTGGTTAACTTGAATTCATTTTTCGAGCAAGAAGCGGCATAAGGAGGAAATAACTTTTAGCGGGAAAATCCTCCTCTCAGAAAGGCGGCAAACCCCGTGGACAGCCCGGTCCCCTCCTGCGCGGAGAGCGGCCTCCTCTGCCGCCCGAAGGCCCAGCGCCGCCCCCGGAGCAGGGAGCGGGAGCGGGGGCGGGGGCGGGCGCCGCGGCAGAGCCCCGACCGCCTCCGGCGTCGCCCCTCGGGCCCCTCCGGCCGCGCTGGTGCTCGGCAGCCAATCGGAGGCGAGGAAGTGTTCCCGCCTTACACCGCCGCCGCGTGCCGCCCCATAGCTCTGCGCCTGCGCGCGGCGCCATCACGCTGAGGGGCGGGCGGCGGCGGCGCCGAGGGTCCTGGGCCCGTCTGCGGGGTTCGGCGGGAACGGGATTGTGTATCGCCGTGAAGAGGGCAGCCTGTCGTGTCTGGCTGGAGTGGGAACAGAGTCCCTTCGCGGCCCGCGGATAGGCTGAGGTAAGGCCGAGGGCCTGGCAAGGGTTGGTGGTGGAGGCGGGGGAGGACCGTCGCTGGGTGCGGGATTTGGCCTCACAAGCTGCGGGAGGCTGACAGGGGGTTAGGCCGGAGCTTATGCAGAACGGAATGGCCCTTTTGTGGGGAGAGGATGAACAGGTCAATAGGGGCAGGTTGCATCATCAGAGAGCTGATGAACTGGCCAGGATCAGTGTTTCTTGGGTGAAGCATGCGCTTCTCCTAGAATAATGTAATAAATTAGTCTGAGTCTCAAGTATAACTTGAGAGTAACATCAGGCCTGAGTTATACTTGGCTGAGGTTGCAGATCCTGCCATACTTTCCAATCTAGTTGACTTTCTTTGCAGCTTCAGAATTTGTAGTGGGGTGTGCCAGTTGGTTCTGACTTGACTTTAGGAAACTGTACTTTCTCCACACTACTTGTTGTGGCTGTGTTAGTGTGGAGATCCAGGAGCAGGAAAGCAGAGAAGGGTGTATTTTACTGAAGCAGTTGAAGTGGTTGGACTCAATGGTCTGAAAGATCCCTTCCAACCTAGAAAATTCCATGATTCGAAATTAAACAAAGCCAAATGCAGTAGTGCTGCTCATCATATTTATGGAGTAAGGATGGGAAAAGAGAAGATTGAACACTAACGCTGAAGGTGGTTTGTCTTAGAAAAGAAGATGACAGGAAGAGCTAGAGCCAGAGCAAGAGGAAGACCTCCAGGACATGAGTCTTCTATTCCCTCTGTAGGAGCTGCCTCTGTAAGTTGGTTCTCTTTTTAATTAGCACAGCCAGGCTTTGAAATGTGCCATAGCTCAACCAATTCCTATTTTAATACTAGCTATATATGTTAGATGATACGTGTGAGTTTGTATATACGGTGTTGGATATCATATATATTGTATATATATGTTGTATATTAATGCTTTTTTATTAAGGAAGTTTTTGTATGCAAGTACTGTGTTGCAATGCAGTTTTCATCGTAGAGCTAGTGGAAATAGGTAGGCATTTTCCATGGTCTACTTTTTCCACTCTGATATCCTGCAGAGAAGCAGAATATGTTAGGCTGCTGTTGTGTATTTGGTCAGAACCTGGGTCTGGCAGGTATTCTGACTTCTTCCTGTTGGTTTTAATTTTAATATCAAGGGCTTTCTGTCTCTGAATTTGAACTAGTGTTTAGGGCTTTTTTTTGTGTATGCATACTCTATGCAAACTGTAACTTGAAATTGACTGGTACTTCTTTATTTGCAATTAGTGCCACATGCCTGGAGATCTTTAAAGCAGTTCCTCAAATTTGACAGTTATTAATTGATTTTCATTTGATAGTCTGATTAGAGTGGGGGAGTGTTCCTGATCCATCTCTTGACAATGTCAGATGGGCTTAAGTCATGATAGAAGGTAGTTTACAGTTCTGTTTCTCAAATAATGAAATGCTTCTTGCACTGGAGGTAACATTGATGCACCTTTCACACCTGGAACAGAATTTATAAACCTAAGAGACCTGAATACTTCAAAGTTGGTCTCTTTAATGTGAATAGAATTGTTAGCACAAGTCAGGAGGTGATATCAGTGCCCTGCTGTGGGTCAAGATGGAAGTAAAAAGAAAGAGTGAGGCTTATAGTCATATAGACTATGAATATTTATGCGGTTTGAGTGGACAAAAATCTGGTTTGGGTTTTTTTTTCTATATAGGCTGCCACTTTTCTACTATGTAGACTGTGTGTATCTCCCTCCAAGAGGGTTAGTTCCAGAAGTGTTTCCAGAGACATGTTGAAAAGAGGTTGCAGAATGAATAAGCGGGTTTATATTATAAGTTTGGAAAATGAGGGTTTAGAAGTGCACTCTGTCTTGGTTTAAGTGAGAATGTAATCTGTGAAGGGTAAGATGGGAACACGTGTTGTAGAAGTGAAGTGTGTCATTCAACTTTTACAATGGACTGATGATACAGAGGTATCATCATTGACCAAATTCTTATTACTGAGGTTTTTATCAGAAAGAATTAGTGAGATTTAGGGAGGTCAGGGCCTTTCCTTACTAATGTCCTTAAAGCCCTGTGAGCTTTCTTGGTGCAGAGATAGGAAAGAGGCTAGGGTGTGTCAATCCCTGGGAAACCCTTCCCAGTGTGGACACTGCAGCCTCCAAAGAGGATTCCAAGGAGATGGAGTTTGGCTCTTTGTAATGATGCACGGTGGGAGGATGAGACGCAATGGGTGGAAATTGAAGCAAGGGTTAATTTGACTGGACATAAAGAAAAATGTTTTCATGATGAGAACAATTAAGCTCTGGAACAGGTTGCCCACTGAGGTTGTGGGCATCCTTGGAGATGGGATAAATCTTTGAGCAACCTGGTCAGACCTCATGATTGACCTTGCTTTGAGCAGGAGGTTGGGCCAGAGACTGCCTGGTTTTGATTTACCTTTTGGTTCTTTGAAGGACAGGATTGTTGAGAACTCCCTCACACCTGTACAGTGAACCCTATCCCAGCTAATCTTTTGCTTTGGTTTATGACTTGACATGAAGCTCTGCTCTGATCCTTTAATAGATGGGAAAGGAATATAGTCAGCTCAGGACAGTGGGGCTCAGTGCTTAGCTGATGGACTAGAGAACATTCTCACTTTTACTCATCTGATTCTCTTCTTCATCTCACCACAGGGGGAGTGAGTGGTCCTTGGTTGCTGCCTGGCGTTTAACCACATCAACTACTTTTCACTGAATTTTTAGAATCAGAAGGGACCATAGAGATCATCTAGTCCTACTCCCCTGCTGAAGCAGGATTGCCCAGAGCTAGA